>QANX01005682.1:97410-152711 GCA_003254975.1 Ochetophila trinervis
TTTCAAAGTTGAAGAAGCTTGAATTTATAAGCAAAGAATTTCTCAAGAAGCTTGCTTACTTCCGATGTGGGACTTTTTCAAGAAACCAACTCATTTATACTTGTGAAAGTCCAAAACATACTCATTCCCAAACAATGTGGGATAGTTGCTCTTTTCCAAAGTAGAATATTAATTTTCTAAGCAAAATTAGTATGTGGTCCAAACATTGCCCCCCTTGCTTTGTAATTTTGTTGAAGCAAATAAAATTGCAAAGCAAGATGATTTTTTTTTTTTTTTTTCAACTGTCAAATAGAAATTATATATATAATTATATATAATTTCCATTTCAATGTTTAATCAACCGGTCCCTATATACACAAATTATGCTTATTTTCCTTAAATTCCATATATTCAGATATTTCCAAATTCTTTGGCCTCAATCACTTAATTAATTCCAATTAGCCAAAAATTTAGTTTCCATAAATACCATGCAAATTTCAACCTTCCATGCTTGACCGGACTTTAAATTGCACAATCTAAGTTTATACCATAAATATATACATATATAATATATAGGTATAAACCCTCAACCGGCAAACTCCACCTTTTGGTTCATAATTTTCACTGTAAGTTATTTGTTTCTCAACCAACTACGCCACACCTTTTATCTCCAAAATCTGACTGTTTTATTTTATTTCAGTGCTCTCCACGCTGCATTCCAAACTTACTCCGTGCTGCACAGTTTCTGCTCGTACAACTATCAGGTAAACATTCCCTTTTCTTCTCTTTTTTTATTTATATTTTTTTTTTCTGTCGGCCATGCATTAGCCCGTTTGTGTATATATTTATGTACATGCCGGAAACTTATCCCGGCTTCAATGGCTGAGGATTATTCACGCTTACGGCTGCGGACTGGATTTACACTCACGGCTGCGGATTGGTCACGCTCACAGTTGCACGGACTCACGCTCACGGCTGCGGATTCACGGTTGCTGGACGTTGGGCTTCGCATCGGCGTCGTGGAAATCTTCCCAGCGGCGGAACGTTGGATTCGTACACGGCTGCCGTTGGATTAGCACACGGTGGAACAGACTTCGCTGCGGCTGGGAATGCATGCGGGTGGAGAGACGTAGCGTTGCACACGGCGGCGAGGACCGGACTTGCTTCGGCTGGGAATGCAGACTGAACGCTGGATGCGGAAACGATTTGGAGAAGAAGATGCACAGTGCCGAAACAAACGGGTTCTGCAATCGGGTTTGGGGCATGGACTCGGGGCAGTTTTGCTACGCAGATCGGAGCGAGCTGGACGCTGGATCTGGGTCTCGGCCTCTGGGCTTTAAGCGCGGACTGCACGCGGCTGCGGGCTTGTGGGCAGCGGTTGCTGGGCTTGAAAGACGTTGGACTCGCGCGCACGCAGGAACTCTAGGGTCGAGGATGCGTGGATTGGCTGGGGCTGCGGATGAAGGCTGGGCTCACGCGAATTGGATTGTGGACTGGAGATGAGCGGAGCTGGACGGGCAGGGCTGATGGGCTGCGCGGCTTGGTCTCACGGGATGGAGATTACTGGATGCGGATCGGGCTGATGCGGCTGGTAACTTGGGCTGAAGCAGATGCGTGCTGACGCTGGACTGGACCGACTTGGATCTGAAGCTGGAACCCGGGCTTGGGCGTGGGCTGCACGATGAGCTGGCTGGACTGATGCAGAGCGAGATGCGCTGGAGCGGGCTGGACTCGCAGAAGGCTGGGCTGGAGCTTGCGAGGATTGGCTTGGCGCGCTGGCAGGGGGTTTGGACTTCGGCAACTGGACGCATGCCATTGCAATATTTTTTTTTTTTTTTTCAGGTAACCAATAATTTTATTCACCCAATCAAGGATCTTACCGATGGTACATCTTTGGAGTTTGGTTTGCACTTCTTCGACTCCACTTCAGCTTCATCTGGATATTTTTAACATGTTTTTGTTTGTGTCCCTTGTCAAATTTCATCAATTCTGACGACGTCGTCGAGATTGTTGATGCCGAATATTTATTGAATTTTCTTTGCATACTCCAGCTTCTTACATTGCTGACATGACCCAACTGCATCCAACCAATTTTGAAGGAAATGAATTCAACTTTATGTCGGGTCATCTCGACACGGTAATCTTTTGACGGTTAGTAGACAAACAATCTTTTGACCTGCTTACTTTCCCTTATACCTACATATTATATTTATTTGAATAGGTTAGCCGTGGATTTTTGAATTTTAGCCGAGTTCTTTGACTCGGCCTTAAAAGCAGTCTAAAATGGCCAGCTAAAATTATAGTGAATGGCCGTATACATTTTCGGCCTAATTTTCTGACTTATTGATGTTACATATGCAGGGCATTGCCCCCAGTATCATATTCTCCAGCATCCGATCTGACATCTTACATTGCGTTCGAATTTCTTTTAGATCATGACTTCCGCTGGACGACGTTCTGATTCTATCATGCCAACTGAAACTGGGATCCAAATGACAAAGGCAAGACGACAATTGCATTGATCATCACCTCATCCATAGTTCCAAATTTAATCGTTGATGGCTTGACGGCTGAAGAAACAACTATGTCTTCTTCCATCGGACAGTCGTCCATGTTCTTAAAGCACGACTGAAGTTCTGTACTTTGCTTTTGGATCCATCTTTTTACGGATTTCTTCCTCCGTAGAGCTCCAGATAAGGTGTTGACTTTCTTGGATAGACCTGCGATCTCATGTCTTCTATCCACGTCGTCGAGACACGACTCCAACTTATTTGGCATGATAGAATCCTTTTGCTTATCCGGTCGACCTGCTATCCGACTTTCAGCATACTGGCGATGCATCCACCTCTTCTGGGTTTTATTAAGCAAATGATAAGGCTTATATCCCGCACAATACCAACGATTTACCTCCATAGCATATGACTTAAAGGTTTTCGATTCCTCAATCTTCTGAGAAACCAATCTTGTCGGATGATTTCTGGAAAAAGTAATTTGGAGCTTTGGCTCACCTTGCCCCTCATGGTGTCGATTGTTCAGCTTCCCTGATCCTTTCTGCAACTTCGGTCTCAGACGTTGAAAAACAGAGTTATGGTTGTGACTTTCCATTGGTGGTTTTGTCACGTCGAATTTCTGATTCCTGGCCGGAAGCTTTATTCCTTTGTCCTCAACCTCATGTTTGCACCGAGTACAAAGCACCTTAGAAAGAGATTCGGCCTTTTCGGCCGAATACTCCCCTTTAAGCTTGACATCTCTATTCCAAATTCCTCCAGATGACATTTGTCGCAGGTCCACCCTAACTCTGGGTTTTATCAAGTATGAAATGTTGGCCAAAACCATGTTCGCTTCGGCCGATGGGAAATGATTGTTATCCACTTGCATTATCTCCTTTCCTTTTTCTAGAAACTTTAATGCTTGTTTGTCAATCATTGCTTGGATAGCATTCCTGAAGACCACGCAATTGATAGTCTGATGTGACCACGTACCATGCCATTTGCAGTATGGATTTTTCTTCATCTCTTCAGCTGGTGGTAGGATATGGTTGTCAGGTAATTTAATTACCTTGTCGGCCAGCAGGTAGTCAAAAATCTGATCAGCTTTGGAGATGTCAAAACTGTAGACCTTCTCTGGTTCTGCCCGACTCTTTTTCATGTCCATGACTAGTTGAGGAGCTCTCTGGTTCTTTGTTGGTGTAGCCAAAGCTTTACAAATGTACGGACGGGTGGCCACCACTTCTGCCGCGTTAATTTCAACTGCTCCTTCGACACTTTCCTGGTCGTCAGCTTCCACGACGTGAATTTCAGTATTCGGGTCCTTGTAGTATGACCCTCTGGATGAGTTTTTCCTTTGGTACTCTTCCTTCAGAATACCTTCATAACGAGTGGCTCGAGACACTAACTCGAATAGGTCATGGAATTCTGTCCCCTCAAACTTCTTTCGAAGTTTGTAGCTCAGTCCGCCTTGTGCTAACTTGACGAACTCCCTTTCCGGTATGTCCAGATGACATCTGATCCTTGCCTTTTTGAATCGGGTTATGAATAACTGCACCGACTCTCCATCCATCTGACGCAGACGCGATAAGTCCGCCATGGAAATCTCCGGCTCAATCCTGTAGAACTGTTAGTGGAACTTCTGCTCCAATTCCTGCCAGCTATGGATCGAATTTGGCTGCAGGTTGATGTACCATGTGAAAGCTGGACCTGTCAAAGAATTAGCAAACAAACGCAGGACGTGAATTTCAGTATTCGGGTCCTTGTAGTATGACCCTCTGGATGAGTTTTTCCTTTGGTACTCTTCCTTCAGAATACCTTCATAACGAGTGGCTCGAGACACTAACTCGAATAGGTCATGGAATTCTGTCCCCTCAAACTTCTTTCGAAGTTTGTAGCTCAGTCCGCCTTGTGCTAACTTGACGAACTCCCTTTCCGGTATGTCCAGATGACATCTGATCCTTGCCTTTTTGAATCGGGTTATGAATAACTGCACCGACTCTCCATCCATCTGACGCAGACGCGATAAGTCCGCCATGGAAATCTCCGGCTCAATCCTGTAGAACTGTTAGTGGAACTTCTGCTCCAATTCCTGCCAGCTATGGATCGAATTTGGCTGCAGGTTGATGTACCATGTGAAAGCTGGACCTGTCAAAGAATTAGCAAACAAACGCAGCTTTAAGAAGTCATTGGCCGCTGCTTCTCCGCACTGGATAGTGAAGCGGCCTATGTGCTCCACGGTGGATTGTCTTTCCTCGCCAGAAAATAAGGTGAAATCAGGAAACCTGAATCCCCTGGGAAATTCAACCCTGTCGAAAGCGTCTGGGTACGGCCTTCTATAAGACCGTCGTCCAGTTCTTCTGAATGCAGGACCCATCATCTCTTGGATGATGGTCTCGACGGCCTCTCGATCCATGCCTTGGCCATGGTTCATCCAATTTGGTCCGTTCCTCCTTGCCGGGGCATGGAAGTCCGCTTGGTAGGCATGAGGATCATAGTGTCCAATCCTGAAGTTCTGTCCGAAATGCTCCGCATGCCCCCCGCCATGAATCTGATTCCGTGCTGGAAAGTTCTGGTGTGGCTGGACATCTGCTCTTCCTCCATGTACGTTGGGTACAACCTGGAAAGCTTGTGTCACTTGTTCTTCTCGACCATCCCTCACGGTCTGGCCTTGGTTATCAGCTTGCCCCCCGGCTTGAACATTGTTCCGAGCCGGTGGGGGGATGTAAGGCTGAACTTGTCGTTCCAGCATAACTCTTACATCGTGTCCACTGGACCCGGCCTGAAAGGCCGGTGCCTCAGTTCTTGGCGAGTTGCCAGTAGGTACGGCCTGAAAGGCCTGCACCTGTTGTTCCTCCTGGCCGTTAGTCGGCCTTGCATCATTCGACGCAATTTGAGTCGTTTGCACCTGTTGGCGCAGCAAGTCCATGATTCCCTGCAACATCTGCTGCTGGGTCTCCTGGTATGTTTTCAACTTCTGGGAAAGCTCCCGGATCGAATCCTGGGTAGACGTTTCTGTCGTGTCCGGAATCCTTCCAGCTTCCCTTTCCGTTCCAACTTCCTCCGACACGTTTCGGCTGCTAATGCTGCCGTGGGTGTCGGATGCCTGATTCTTCGAGCGAGTCTGCACCATCTTCTAAGTTGAAAACTTGTCAGTCCCACCGGGCGTGCCAAAATATATGTTGGTGTAAAACACAACAAATTGGTTGTTTCCTAGGTGTGCGGGCGTGCCACTTCGAACCTAAACAGTCCAAAGAAAAATAAAATATGCGCCAGTTAAATCAAACTATCAAACGATTGTATTAATTATGGAAAACAAAAATAATCAAAGGGTTACAAATGCCTTTCAGATTAAAGGACTTTTAAATAAAAATTTTAACTAAGAACAACTATGAACACTTGACTACTCGAAGTAAATTCTAATGA
This sequence comes from Ochetophila trinervis, assembly GCA_003254975.1. Lineage (NCBI taxonomy): Eukaryota > Viridiplantae > Streptophyta > Magnoliopsida > Rosales > Rhamnaceae > Ochetophila > Ochetophila trinervis. The sequence goes on from QANX01005682.1 coordinate 103,302, forward strand.
GAATAAACTAAGTTGTCTATGTTGTAGTTGTGTTGATGCAGGGATCCTCCTCAAAGTTGAAGAAGCTTGAATTTATAAGCAAAGAATTTCTCAAGAAGCTTGCTTACTTCCAATGTGGGACTTTTTCAAGAAACCAACTCATTTATACTTGTGAAAGTCCAAAACATACTCATTCCCAAACAATGTGGGATAGTTGTTCTTTTCCAAAGTAAAATATTAATTTTCTAAGCAAAATTAGTATGTGGTCCAAACATTGCTCCCCTTGCTTTGTAATTTTGTTGAAGCAAATAAAATTGCAAAGCAAGATGATTTTTTTTTTTTTTTTTCAACTGTCAAATAGAAATTATATATATAATTATATATAATTTCCATTTCAATGTTTAATCAACCGGTCCCTATATACACAAATTATGCTTATTTTCCTTAAATTCCATATATTCANAGGAGAGTTCGAGCAGGGCCTAAAAATAGCCGTTGCGGAAGATTTTCAAAATCCCAGACTCTCTCAAGCCAAAAGAACTTCCAATTTTGAAATTAGCTGTCGCTGCTGCATGAGAATTTCAAATTTTAAAATCTATTCACTCCTAAGCCAAAACCAATAACGGTATAAAATTTACCGAATGTTTCATTCACCGTCCAATTGTTTTCAGTTTCAAAATTCCAGACTCTCCCAAGCCAAAATAGTCTCTCCAAATTTTGAAACTAGCCGTTGCTGCCGAGAGAATTTTAAGTTTCAAAATCCAGACGCTCCTAAGCCAAATCCTTAAACAGTATATAATTTCCCAAATGTTCATTCTCTGTCCAGTTCTTCAGTTCCGAATGAAATTTCCGAAATGTTTCATTCTCTGTCCAGTTCTTCAGTTTCATCTCCCATTCTCTCTCTCTCGTTCTTTTCCGTTTGCTGTAGTTTTTTGGAGTTCAAAGCAGAGGTTCAATTGGTAAGTTCCTTTGGTTTTTCTGTGTGTACCGTTGTTATAATGGAGATTTGGATTGTGAGTTTGGTGGGTAATGGTGAAGGTGTTCCAATTTTTAGAAGCATCCATTGATGAAATATTTTTCTTTGTTCTTATGGGTCGTCCAATGTAATTCCAAATAAGCAACTTTTTATATACTAGAGATATTGCTTACCATTTTAACTATTTATTTTGGTTACTCCTTGTAACTGACTACTTCTTGGTGCTGAATAAGTTTCTGATTTGATGTTTGAGCTCCATTAGAAAATTGAATGATTTTTGGTGTGTCGTTTCGAATATTCCATCATTTGGGTATTTAAGTGATCTTTTTGTTTTTTCTTAAAACTTTTATTTTATTTAAGTGATCTTATCCATATTACTTTTCCTATCTTTTTTCAAGGACATTCAGCATCCCATCCTGCAAGCGGATATGTTGAGGGAATAAATGATCTTATTACTCTCTTTTTCTCTATGTTCAAAGGATGATTCAATAGATTTCTTCACGTAATGCTAACTTCTTTCTTGTTTGTTCAGGGACTAAATGATCGATTTTCTTATACCTTGTTTAGTAGTTTTCTTATCAAAGTAATTGGAAGGGACGGTATAGAATTGGTCTATTTCTGATCCAACTCCTGGAAAAAAAAAAAATTAATATAGAGACTGGTGAGCTTTCAATAGATTTCTTCAGGTAATTATGACTCCTTTTCTCTTTAGTTGCTTAGATTTTTTCCTATTCCTTTTCTTGATTGGAAAAGGAAGAAAAAGTTTATTTTTCTTCTAATATCCTGTATTTCTTGGTCCCATTAACTCTTGATTGCCTTTAAAAGTTCCAAATTCAAACATTTGGTATTTAATTGGCTTTTCATTTTTTTGACAGTTAATTTTCTCTTTAAATGTTCTTTTTTGGGGAAAATTTTTGCCTTTATCTTTTTTAAATCTCTTTTTTTTTATTTTTTTTCTTTTGTTCATTATTTTCTATTTTTACTTGCTTTTTTTTGTCATTTTTTTGTGTGTTCATTATTTCTTCATGTGGCTGTTTTGATGCTTTCTTTATGTAGTTGTTGTTACTTGTTCCTTGTGGATGCTTTAATTTTTGTTCTTTGCGTATGGTTTCTGTGTGTACCTTTGCTTTAGATGATTGTTATGGCCCTTTCTTTACTACATTTTTAGTTTTCTTTTTTGTGCCTTTTTTTGTATTTAATATTGCTTGGAAATCTTGCTTTCTTGTGTTAGTTTTTATTGTTTTTCAATGACTTTATTTATTTATTTACTTCTTTGTTGTCATTTTTTGTTTTCATTTACTAGTTCTTGTGGCTGCTTCCTTTGTGTAGTTCATGTTTGTTATTCCTTGTGGATGCCTTGGTTCGTTGTGCTTTGTTTATGGTTTTTGTGTGTACCTTTTCTTTATATGATTCTTTGCTTTATATATTTTTAGTTTTCTGTTTTATGTGCATTTTTTGATTATTGCTTCCTGGAAACTCATGTTCATTTTATATGTTGTCATTTTCTCTGTGTACTTTGTGTTTTGTTATTCCTTGTGGATGCCTTGACTCTTTACTCTTTGTTTATGGTTTTTGTATGTACGCTTTATATGATTGTTGTGGCCCTTGCTTTGCTTATTTATAATTTTCTATTTTGTGTGCACTTTTTGTATTTGTTATTGCTTTCTAGAAAGTTTTGATTTCTTCTATAGTTTGTGTTGATTGTTTCTTTTATGGACGCCTTCTGATTTTTTCTTCCTTTCTTTCTGTTCATTGTTGCACTGTAAATTTTCTGTAAGTTTTCATTGGTGTTAGTTGTTTTTCATGGACTATTTTTTTTTTTTACTTTATTGTTGTTGTATTTTTTGTTTTGATTTACTGGTTCTTGTGGCTGCTTCCTATGTGTAATTTTTGTTTGTTATTCCTTGTGGATGCCTTATTCGTTGTGCTTTGTTTACGGTTTCTGTGTTTACATTTGCTTTATATGATTGTTATGGCCCTTGCTTTACATATTTTTAGTTTTCCGTTTTATGTGCATTTTTTTGTTATAGCTTCCTGGAAACTCTTGATCTCTTGTGTTGTCTGTGTTCATTTTTTATTGACTTTTTGGTTTTAATTTTTTCTTGTCATTTTTCATGTTCGTTACTGCTTGGCCATTTTCTCTGTGTACGTTGTGTTTTGTTATTCCTTGAGGATACCTTGATTCTTTACACATTCTTTATGGTTTTTCTATGTACTTTTGCTTTATATGATTGTTGTGGTCCTTGCTTTGCTTATTTATAATTTTCTGATTTGTATGCACTTTTTTGTATTTGTTATTGCTTTTGGGAAACTTTTGCTTTCTTATATAGTTTGTGTTCATTGTTTCTTTTATGAATGCCTTCTGATTTTTTGTCCTTCCTTTTTGTTCATTGTTGAACTGTAAGTTTTTTATTTTTTCCTTATTGTTTGTGTGCATTTCTTTGCATTCATTACCACTCCTTGTGGAATTTTTATTTTTATATATTTATTTATTTATTTTTTTCCGTTATTGCTTCTTATAATCCTTGTTTTTAGTGTATTTTTTCTGTTCATTGTTCTTATTGGGTGCCTTTAGATTTTTGTTTCTACCTTTAAAGTATGTTTATGTTTAAACCTTTTTCTATACATAAGGCTGAGTGTATTTTGTTCATATGTTGTACTTTTAGTTCTAGGTATCATTCATCACTCTTTTTATGCATTTTATGGTATGACTGCTTCTTATGGCCATTGCTTTCTCATGTAATGTTTTGTATTCATTGTTTGGCTTTTTGGTAGAGTATAAGGCATGGAGGGCTATAGGTTTTTTGAGTTCAATGCCTTCTATTTTTGTTGATTTCACTATGTTTTTATTAAAATTGGGGTTCGTAGTTTTGGTCTTCATGTTTCGTTGCGTGACTAGTCTTGCTCTTGCTTCACTAAATAGTTCAACCATTTGTTCATGTCATGATAGAGTAGTATAATGGTTTTGTTTTAGTATTCTGGATTACTTAATATCTTATTTTGGTTATCATGCTGTAGATAGTTTAACCTTATTGCACTGAACATATTTCTCCATGTATGGTGACATCTTTCTCTTTAGATTGTACATTATTACTCTGCATTTCTTAATGCAGCAAGTGTTTAACTATTTTATCTGTTCATTTCCTAAAAATTTTGGTCGTCCTGCTTTTGTAGGTGCTATTTTTTTTAATGCACTTTGATAGTTTTCATTATTTCTGTTGATTGTCCAAGAAACATGGCTAGTTTCTATAAGAGTATTTAAATTTTCTCTCAATTGATATTATGACCTCTATTACTCTTCCATAAATTCCCATATATGATGTTGTTTTATTATAAATTTCATATAATCATAAATTTCATGATGTAAAAAAATACCTAATACCCCATGGACCGACCATGGTACCAGTTTTTCTTACTTTTTGTATTTTGTTCTGTCAGGACCGCACTATCCAAGTCCTGACTGCAGGACTTAATCACGCTAACTAAGTCCCTAAGCAGTCAACTACCACCATAATTATTAAATTCCACAACCAAACTCTTAAATGCCAGAAAATTTCAATAGAAATTTCGGCAGAGTTTCGTCTGTTTTTGGAACATTCCCCAAATACATATAATTGCAATTCCTGCAAGAAAACACATTCCTATACATAATTCAATCTACCAGCACACATTCCCACACATAAACCACATCTCGGTAAATAATTTTAACAGTCAAATAAATATATATATATTTCGCAGCTGGACTCAGTATAAAATCTGAGCTGCCTACATACCCTTATTACTAGGGATCAAGCTACCTGTAGTTCTTAAAATAATTTTGCATTTAACAATGAGAATGCAAATATACCACTCAATTTATTCAGGACATAAGTCCAACACATGTATAATCAATCATACACTGACTTAGCAATAAACCATCAATCCACCACAATATCTCATCATATATTTAATTATAAACAATTCATATATTGCATAATCATCAGAATAATTAAACCTTAATAATGTTTCAATCACTTTTAGTTTCAACAAACTTTCCAAACCATTTAAAAAAAAATAATAATTAGATATACATATTATATCAGTGAAAAGCCACAAACGCATATACGAACTAATCATATATACCGGGCGTGTAACAACCATATACGAAAGACATTGCAGTGAAAAGCCACAGACATATATATACGAACACATCATATATATACCGAGCGGGTAAGCTAACCATGAAAACCCCAGTGAAAAGCCACATATCATATATGTGAACAAATCATCATATACCGAGCGGGTAATAACCATTTCTGTGAAAACCATTGTCATTCCATATATTTAAAAACGTATTTATATATAATATCATAGCTTGGCGGCATAATCCATCGCCCAAGCAAATAATCTGGCGGCATAAACCATCGCCCAATAACTTGGCGGCATAAACCATCGCTCAAGTTACAACATCCCTACTTGGTGGCATACTCATCGCCCAAGTAGTCGCCAATCATAATATCCAATATTACCCTCCCTACTCGGCGGCATACTCATCGCCCAAGTAGTCACCAACCTTGTTAAACCCGGCGGCATACCCCATCGCCCAGGTAGGTACATAGTAACATACCACAGATATCATTCACAACATTTACTCTATGAATGTAAATCAAATAAAAGAATTAAATGCTCAATTCAATTCTCACATTTACGATAACCATTTATCATAACTCCAAGCTTCATAATTTCATATCAATTCCATTTGCACAATCACCAAATGAAAGAAAAACAACCATATAATGCATTCCATACATTTCATAATGGTTCTCCTTAAATACGGAGTCCAATTACAATCACAATCCAAGTTACCTTTCATCGGCAACCAATCACAATTTCAAGTACACATCATTTTCGTAAGTAAATTTCAGTTATCTCAAGGAAAGCTTTTAAACTCTTTAATTTTACCAAGGACACTTGAACAAATTACACAGTCAAACAAAATTAAAGAACTCAGTATATATATATATATATAGAAATTCCAAATATGGAATTACTAAATTCATTAAACCATTTAAACAATTATGATCATGAAACACAAGTTAGTAATTTATTACTAACCAAACAAGCCTACAAATTCCTAATGAAACCTTGAGCAACTAACAAAATCATTTTAGGCCCTTTGAGCATATATTTCCTTAAATCCAAATGATCTATCAACTGATTCAATACAACTCATAACAAAAGCATAAATAACACCAGAATATCATAAATTAAAAATTAAATTAAACCTGCCAATCACAATTTCTCTACCCATTAACCAAAGTCTACATAATGATTCACTATCGAAAACAATAACCCTATCCCATTCAAATTGCCAAAACACAAGTAGGAAAGCAAGTATCTGAACAGTAAACATCAACTTTAATTAATCTAAAACCAAGATAGAAATCAAGTCATGTTTCCATATACTCACCCTCAAACACACACCTATGGACATGTATACATATATATATATGAATTGTTACATTCTTCATGGATAACTCAACTATATGAGGGCTTTAAATACACCAACCATGAATGCTCTAAATTTATGAAATTTAATATTGAAATTAACTTCTAACAGTCATAGCACTTAATTGCTTCATAAATTATCATAAATGTTATGTAATGACATTCTAATTTTCACCAATAATTCAAATCTAGCTCAATTTAAGCAAATTTGCACATACTCATCAATAATATGCAAATTATATATCAAAATAAAGCTTGAGGAATTGGTAAAACAATGATCAACTTATCTTGCCCAATTGCCGCCGGTGATGTCCGGAAAATGGCCGGAAAAGTCGCGGCTTAAACTCCTCTTGGTTCCTTCGTATTTTCGGCGATTCAGAGGGTTTCACAGCCAAAATTCAGGGCGGGAAGGAAGCAGGAGACCTGGGTATTCTTTCCCGGGTGGTGGACGAGCTCACCGTCGCCGGATGTGGTTGGATTTCCGGCGAGAAACTTTGGCAGCGCAAATACAGCAAAGGCGCGGGTCTGGTCGGAGAAGGGGGAGAGGGAACTGGGGCTTCTTTTCCCGGTGAGATGCTGGCCCGCCATAGCCGGAAAACGGAGAAATTTCCGTTTGAAGGTCTGGCAGCATAGTAACGAGAGAGGGAGAGCTGGTGTCGGGTAGAGAGAAGGGGAAGGGTCGTGCGTGGGGAAGAAGGAAAAGAAATTTCTTTAATGGAGTCCATTGGGAAAAGACTAAAATGCCCCTGAATTTCATTTGGCCATAACTCTTAAACCGTAATTCGAAATCAAGTGTACCACCAGTCTACGAACTCGTATCTACGAGCTCTACGCAACGATACTAAATTTAAAACTCAATTTTGTCCACTGAAAAAGTCAACCATTGACCCACTCATGGTCAACTTGATCAAATTTGAATATTTTAATATTTTTGAAAAACGGGATGTTACATGTTCAGTTTTCATTCCTTCAGTTTAAAAGGTTCATGGTTTTGTTAGTAGGTTTCCCAGAGCTGTTTACGTAGATTTGGATTGAGGGTGGACAGGTAATGGTGATGGTGTCCCAACCTAATTCCAAATAAATGACTTTTTATGTGATTTTTCCCATACTTTCTCTATGTTTATGGCAGTATCCTAAGACACAAATGTATACTAGATGCATTACATTCCCTATTATTTAATTATCTATTTTGGTTATTCCTCCTCACTGGCTATTTCTTGTTGCTACATTAGTCTCTGATTAGGGTATTTTTGTTACTTCTTGTTTGAGCTACATAGAAAATTGACTGAATAGTGGTGTGGTAGTTGTGAAAGTTCCCTCATTAGGGCATTTCTGTTTTCTTAACATGCTTTTAATGATTTTTTCACGTTACTTTTCCTATTTCTTTTAGGGCCATTCAGAATCCTGCAAGCAGATTCTGGGAATAAATTATCTTGTTAATGGTGCCCATGATGAGCTTTCAACAGATTTATTCAGGTAATGGTGATTTCTTTCTTATTAATGGTTCACAGAATAATGATCTTGTTACACCATTTTTAGTTGTTTTTCTATCAGCATACTTGCAAGGGAATGTGCAAATTTGGCCTATTTCTTTTCTAACTTCTGAAATAATATCTAAGTTGATGAGCGTTTAACACATTTCTTCAGGTAATGATCTTGTTATACCATTTTTAGATGTTTTTCTGCCTCAGTGTACTTGGAAGAGAATGTGCAAAGCTGGTCTATTTTTTATCTAATTCCTGGAAATATATCTAATATAGAGGTTGATGAGCTTTAATCAGATTTCTTCAGGTAAACAGTGACTTTAGATTGTGATTCTTGATTGAAAAAACGAAGAAAAAGTTTATTTTTCTTCTTACATTGAAGCATAATGTTTTTTTTTTTTAAGATTATAAATCGTTTGTTTCTATTTCTTTTGATTGTTCAATAACTATACCAAATGTCTCATTCTTTCAGCTAGTACAAGCCCAAAAATTCTTGGAGCTTGTGCTTTATACATACATGGTTTGTTATTGAGGAACAGATAAATGGTTGTTAATTTCCAAGGGTTCGGTTTTCTTTTTCTTTCTTTTAAATTTTCTCTCAATTGATATTAGGTCCTCTCTAACACTATAAATTTCTAGATATGGTTTGAATTTATTCAGGGAATGAATAATCTGATGCCCAATCCATGTTAGACCTAAGAGTAGCAACCACTGCCCTTGTCAACTCTGCAATTTCAGGTACAATATATATAAATAAATATATGTCTATTGTGTGCAATTTACTTTTCTTCGTTTTTATCATATTTTCATGTAGTTAATGGTTGGAAAGTTTTCTACATATATATTTATATTAGATGTGCCTAACACTTCTTGTGTGGTTTTTATTTGGTGATTGTTTGTATCAATTGCTATTATATTACTCAATAAGGTTTGTGCTTTCTACTTTTTACCAAGTTAAGTTTTTTTCGTTTATTTTTATTCTTTGATATTTGAATTTATTTTTGAAATCTCGTGGATGTCTTCTGATTCTTGTTCTTTGTTTACAGATTTGTAGCTTTATTAATTTAAACCTTTGATCTTTGTGCTTTGTTCATTATTTTCATGGATTTTTTCAGCTTTGCGTATAATTTTTCTGTATGTATGTTTCAATCTATGGTTTGATATGTTTTTTTTTCTCCATTTCATGAGTCATTTGTTGCGTGTAGTCATTTATGTTTGCTTCTATGGCCATTACTTTCTTGTGCTGTGTGTCTTTTTATGTTGTTTGAGTTTGATTATTTCAGCCTTTTTTTTTTCCCCTATGTTTGAGCATTGCTTCGTTTTCCTATTTGGTGTTGCTTTTTATGGCCATTGCTTTCTTTTGTTGCTTGTGCTTGGTTATTTGAGCTTTTGTTGCATCCTATGACCATTGTTCATGCTGGTTGTATTGCATCATGTGTAATTGTTACATCCTATGGCCAGTGTCTATGTTGACTTTATTGTTTGATTACATTTTTGCTTGATTATTTGAGGTTCGTGTTGTTCTGGTGAATAACCATTGTTCATGATGGTTCTATTGCTTTATTCTTGTGTTTATGGTTGAGTTTGGTTTTAGTCTAGTGTTAGTCAAAATTCTAATCGAACCACACAATTTTGATTTAGCAAAAATGTCAAATCAAACTAAATATATAAAAATCCAAACCCAACCAAATAATCTAAAATCCTAATCAAACTGAATATGTCAAAAGCCGAACAGAATATATTAAAATCAAACCAAACCAAATATATATATATATATATATGTATATGTGTGTTTTTGTGTGTACGTATACATATAACAAACCAAACTAACTAGCTTTTGGTCATTGCTTTCTTATGTTGTTTGTGATCATTTGATTGATTCGTGTGAGTAGACCTTGGATTACTTTTGGCTGAAATGGAAAATCAAACTAAATGAAACATATAATAAACTTGATCCGGACCATATTTTATGGTTATTAGTTATTACTTTACTGATTAGTATTTTATTGTTAAGGCTGGTTGATTTGCTTGATTCTAGTGCATAGGAGTGCCACTCTTTATTTAGTTTCAGTCGGTAGCTTCTGGGATTCTAGAGTCCATTGCACCAGGTTTCCCTGATCACATTTTGCGATATACATTTCAAAATGATTTTGAAGCTTTTATAGTCATCCAAAAGGCCTCCTTCTCGCACTTTAAGTATGATGGATTTGTTTCATCATTTATGGCCTCAGCCAACTTCCTGGCTCTAGGTTTCCCATCTTTTATCTCATGTTAGAAATCATTACTCAAGACTCAAGCTCATGATCCAAAAACTGCAGAAACAAGGCACTTTTGAATACAAAATATATTTTTCAAAAGGGAAAATATTAGCAATCTCAAGTTTGACAAAATTACGTTTAAATTCTTAATGAATTTAAGAAGGAAAAATTTCATTGACCTCTGAAGTTTTGCTAAAAATTTATCAAGTTCCCATGATAAATTCTCCTTTAGACCTACCTAATCTTTATCTTTTCTAAATCATTACTCAAGACTCAAGCTCATGATCCAAAAACTGCAGAAACAAGGCACTTTTGAATACAAAATATATTTTTCAAAAGGGAAAATATTAGCAATCTCAAGTTTGACAAAATTACGTTTAAATTCTTAATGAATTTAAGAAGGAAAAATTTCATTGACCTCTGAAGTTTTGCTAAAAATTTATCAAGTTCCCATGATAAATTCTCCTTTAGACCTAATCTTTATCTTTTCTAAATACTTTTTATTTATGGATGCTTTTTACATTTTTGTTGTTATTTTTTGTGTTTATTAACGCTTCTTGCAACAGCTTTTGTGCTTTCTATATATATGTAGTTGTTGTTAGTTATTCCTCGTGGACGTTTTTTTCCTTTGTTTATTGTTTCTGTGTGTACCACTGCTTTAGATGATTGTTTTTGCTCTTGCTTTACTAATTTTTAGTTTTCTTTTTTGTGTGCATTTTTTGTATTTAACCTTCAAACTCTTGTTTGTGTTGTGTTGTTCTTGTTTATTGTTATTTATGGACTTTTTTTATTTTACTTTTGTGTTGTTGTCATTTTTTTGTTTTCGTTATTGCTTCTTGTGAGTTGTGGCTGCTTTCTCTGTGTAGTTTGTGCTTATTATTCCTTGTGGATGCCTCGATTTGTTGTGCTTTATTTATGGTTTGACTACCTTAAAGCTTGCTTAAGACCATAAATGGACTTCTCAAGCTTATAAATCAAATTTTCATTTTCCATTGTTTCGAAACCAACAAGTTGGACTACACACTCATTCATATATATAAATATCATGTTCTTTGCATCTAACTAAAACCAAATCAGAACTACTTATGACTTCTTCTTGGTTCAACTCATCACTTATATTAAATATAAATTTATCACTTATATTAAACCATCACTCGTCACTTGTGGCTTATTCTCAAGTTTTATACTTATAGTTTCACATTCGGATCCCTTTTCATCAGCAAAAAACATTTTTTGTTTGACTTGAACTTGTATATTTTCTTTGGAACAATTCTTTTAGGCTGATCTCGCTGCTTGATGACTCAATTGGTGACAATTGCAACAATCCTAGATATGTTCAACTTAATATCTTCCTCTTCATCTAGAAGATTGCAGTCAACTCCAAACTACATCCATCCTTCATTGTCTTCAGAGTTGACCTTATATTGTCAAACTTTGACAAAACTTTTTTTAATTTCTTCTAGAGACTTCCTTACAGTATCCATACTTCTTTACAGTATCCATCTTTTAGAGTGCTAGCATAAATAGTCATCGATGTCTCTCCATCACTGTCTGGTGTCACTGGCATATCTATTATCATAAAGAAAAAAAAAGTTATTATTAGAGTTTCTTCCATTTCTAGTAATTGGTCTCAATTAATTCATTATGACAATATTTTGTAGAATACTAGGGGTGCTTCCAGCTGTGGAAATAGTAAAACAACAAACATGCATTGTCTAATAGACTATGCAAATACTATCTTTCCAACCTTTTCAATTTATATCATATCATATAATATCACTAGGGTCCTCGTAGCACAAAGGATACACATACACAAACCATAGACAATCAATCAAATCACCACAATCAGATGCATTGAACTGAATCACCAACAAGGTAAATCAGAACCTATGATTTGTAGTGTTTAATCAACTTCCATTGTCATTCCAAACATCTTACCAAGTAATTAAACTATTGATAGGGTAGTTTAATTACATATATGGACATTGATGCATAAGTGGAAGATAATATTTATGTTGGTGGATTCATAAAATAGGCAAGCCATCTTATGATAAATAAGTACTTAGACATCCTACCTACTATGCCAACCTCATATTGACCACCAAAAATTGAAAAATAAGTCTCAGTATAGGTGAGTGCCTAAATTTTATTTAATATGTCCACCATTGTTACATTGACTCCCACGATATAGACAATTTAAGCCTCACGATACGTGAATGCATAAAATCTCACACCACTATACCAATTAGGCAGACATCCTATTTATGAGTAATTTGACCAAAATTATTAATGGTTTCATTGGCTTCCATGGTATAGACAAATCAAGTCTTACGATATGTAAGTACTTAAAATTCTACACATAGTTACCAACTAAGCACACAACCTCTTAACGGGTAATTTAACCAAACAATTTATTGTTCATTGGCATCCATGATATGGCCAAATTAAGTCTCACGATATGTGAGTACTTAAAATTCTACACCACTATACCAACTAGGCATAAAGCTTCTTAAATGATAATTTAACCGAAATTGAAAAAATCGAGTCTCACGATATGTAAGTACTTAAAATTCCACCAACTAGGCACAAAACTTCTTAACGGATAATTTAACCAAGCAATTTATTGTTCATTAGCATCCATAATATGGTCAAATTAAATTTCATGATATACGAGTACTTAAAATTCCACACCACTATGCCAACTAGGCACAAAGCCTCTTAACATATAATTTAAACAAAATTAAAAAAATATTTTTTACCATGGGTATTTTATTTGTTGCATTCGTGGTTCTTTAGTCATGTATTGCATTGTATAGCCATTGCCTATGTTGGTTGTATTGCTTGGTAGGTTTGTGTTGTTCGGATGAATGGCCATTGTTTACAATGGTCTTATGGCCATTTCTTTGGAATTAAATCTAGTAGCATATTGTGTTATATCGTGTTCGTATAAAAAAAGTTTCATTTAAATCTGATTTTTTAAGTTTTCATATTAAAATATGCAAACTCAAACTCCTAAAAAAATAGACAGGTTTGTATCATATTAACATTTACCAGGTCTATTTGGAGCTTGTTTGTACTTGAACATATCAATTTTTGGTTAACTATATAGTTTCGTTTTGAGTTGCTTGCTTTCATCTTACATGTTTCACTAATTTTGATCTTGTTTCTTCTTCTTCTCTTGCTCAAGCATTTTTGTTTTTTTTGTTTTCTTTTTTGTTTTTATTGTAAGTTTGATTTACTTTAGCTAAAGGAAATAGAACTTTAGATGTTTGATGGAAGCAATTAAATTTTATCCCTCAACCAGAAGATATTAGTATAAGCAGATTTATATATTATTATTAATTACCACACAGTATATTAATTACCACACAGTATTGTGAACTTGAACAATTTTAAATCCAATGAGTGTATATGGGCAATTCAAATCTGTAGCTTGGCTTGGGCATAGTAACTTTTATACTCGAATTTCATTACCATAGCAACAATTTGGCCAGAATAACATTGTGCGTAAGATTAAATTGAATTCTGATATTCTGAAAATAATTACTCTGGAGCTTCTATGTCATTCAGTAGTCCCATTTAATTACCGGAGGAACCTACCAATATTTATTTTTTAAAATGCATTCATCAAATAATAATAGTAATAATGATGATGATGATGATGATGAAAAGAGTTTGATTTTAAATGTCTTTTTTTTTTTTTTTTTTTTTATGTTTTTTAGGACCAAAATGAGGACCAGAAGCCCAAACGAACTAGATTAAAAATGTCTAAAACACACATTTACTAGATCTAACAAAAATACTGACCCCCTTAGGAGGCTTTCCAAGATAATCCGCTATCTAAGTAGGTTCCCTAAAGATTTGATTAATGGAAATTAAAATCAAAATTTCCTTGAAAAACATCTTTTTTGCAGCAGCTAGCAATAATCTCTAAGCAAGGGTCCTTGAAAATTTTCCTTTAAATTCAATTCCTCCAGCAATATCATCCAATAGACAACTATATTGGAATTCTTAGTCACTTTCAAACCATAAAATAAATTAATAATTCCCAGGTCTCTGCAAGAATAGCACTACTGGCACTTTCGAGATTAACAACAAAACCTGCTATATATCCTGCAACCCCTACTATTTCTCAAAACTCCCCTAGCTCTATCACAACCAGAAGAAGACAAAAATTTAATCTTCTTTTCCTTTTGTTCAACATTACTATGATTGATAACTTATATCCTCAAGGCGTGTATAGCTCCTAATAATCTCATTCGTATTAGAAAGCCACAAAAATCTTCTTCAAAAGTAGTTTAGTACACCTTCATTTCCTAATAATTAACCAATAGCGTGACGCTAAAATTATATACGAGTTAATGAGATTAAGGATTATATATCATTAACTTTTATTCTGGTTTTTACTTTCAATTTCGAACTCAAGAGACTATTCTAATGAAAGAGAGAAGAATCAAGATCAATAACTCCAAGAGAGATAACCAAATACAATTTGGCCTAGCTACTTACAATCACCAAGCATATGAATATTAGACTTTCTTCCTCACAATTAATTGCAGAAAGAGCAATAACTATCTATTACTCAAGCTTATATATTATTGAACGTACCAAGTTATAAAAATAAGATATCGTACGGATGCATATATATGGTGCTAAAGATAATTAATTAGAATGTTTGTAGCCTCGTATGGCCACCCATAATCTCTTTTTCATTTAGTTAATAGCATACATAGCTGGTTAGCTTTTCCATATAAAATTTTAGTATTATACAAGTTATATAAGAAATTTTCCCTGGCAAGTGAGCTAGGTTGGTTTTGTTATTTTATTTTTTAAACCGTATTTTTATACATTTACATTTGTAGTTTGGTTTAATAAATAAATAAATATGCAGTGTAATATTATTAAATAAGTAATCAATCTATGGTGTAAAAATCTGTAATTTTTTTATTGGAAGACGAACTTTTTAACAATTTAAAAACAAAACCGTTGTCAGGTATATAATTTATTATCAGCGATAATTTTGTCTTAAAACCACCATTAAAAAGTATATTTACAAATTAAAAACTTGTGGATATAGAAAAATTATTTGTACAAATTAATGGGTTAGTATAACTACTAATTTAATTACTGGAGGTGGCTTATTTAAACCCCATTACTATTATTCAGATATGAGATTGATCATTGTACTAAGAATAAGTGAGAGGCTCTTTATGCTGAGATCTCTTATTGTAACACACCATGTGTAGTGTTCGTATATATAAAACATCATAGCATAAAAAAAAACAATGGTAATTAATTAATTAAACATCAAGGATATAGTTAATAGGAGCAGGAGTTGGTATCTATGATTTCGAGCTCGCGCGAATCTTCTTTTCAGTCATCTCATCTGAACCTGGAAGTAACCATATACAATATATATAGGGTGCCGCTAAGGCACCCGATCTAGGAACCCGAAAAAACATAAAAGCTTAACGCGGTCACAATTGGGGTAGACATTAGGGTCAAAATTGGGGTCAAAATTGAGACTCACCGTTTTGGTATTTTGAATGTTGAAGACCTGCCCTGCCCTCCGTTTCCTCTGCACACACATGCCGTCGCATACCCAGAAAAACCTTCGAACCTTTGCACCGCCCTCCGTTTCCTCTGCACATTCCTCTTGCCCTCCATTCAAGTAAGACTCGTCGGCTAGAAGTCATCGGCAGCGACCCCGAAGATCCTAATGTGCATTCGGCTGGGTTCCTCTGCACCGCTTGAAAGACCTGCCCTCCGTTTCTCGTTCAAGTAAGACTCGTCGGCTAGAAGTCATCGGCGGCGACACCGAAGATCCTGATGTGCATTCGGCTGGGTTCCTCTGCACCGTGGGCTCCCTTCGACAGAGAAGCAGTTTGCCCCCTCAGCTGCAATTTTTTACTGTAAGGTTTTAGAAATTGCACATAAGCATTGCAATATTTCAATTGTGTTCACCAAACTAATAGCTATCTTATAATACCCATCCTGATGTGCATTTGCAATTCGTCTCAAGCACATGTAGACGAAGACATATATAAGTCAGTGGCAAGAAGAAACTTAGTACATATCTTGCTAAAATGTTAAGATCGAGTAACAGATCTTATTCAGTCAAGATTGTGCAGAAAGAACCATTTTGCTGTCAAAATACCTCAGCAGTCACTCAAAATTTAGTACTGAAAGAAAAGAAAAAATACCTCAACATAATACCTCGATAATTACTACTCTAGCATAAAAAGTTAGTAAACTTCTAACTAGAGCAAAGCATTATTAGAATTTTGAAACCAACAGAACAATGCCTTGTGGTTTTTTTTTGTTGTTGGTAAAAACAATGCCTTGTGGTGTGTCTGTCTTTATGGTCAATTACTACTCTAGAATTTTGAGATGAGATTGGTTTTACTATCTTGCATCTAGTTTATTGTACTAGATTATATATACTAGTAATGAAAAATAGTACTATTATTACAATTATTAGCATCAGTTATTTTTCTTGATGATGTTTGATGTGTTGAAAATTCAATCAACAAATTTTATAGCTCCGAAGCTTCCAATATTGTCCACAAATCATAGAAGAATGGAAGAATCTAGCTCTGCAAGTCAAATTTTTACTCCACATGTTGCGGATGAAAAGAAACCTAAAGTTGCACAAGAATTTACATCAACTGAAAAGGCATTCGCTTTCTATAATGCATATGCTCGGGAATGTGGGTTTAATGCAAGGATTGGAAATAGCAAGAAGAAACCTAGAACAAATGAGTTGATTTGGAAACAATTTGTGTGCTCTGAGGAAGGACGAACAAATGACTTCTATAAAAAAAAGTTTATTGATGGATGGTGAAGGATGAACAAGCAAAAGGAACCGAGCAACTGTTCAAGTGGGTTGTAAAGCAAGGCTATGTTTGGTGAAGCGACAAACATGCCCGAATTGAATAGTTAGTTCGTTTGGTAGTGCAATATATAAGTGTAGAGGATTTTCATTTATTATTAAGTTTGATTTTTTTCAAAATTGTTAATTTATTATATACTATAAATTTACTTTTTTCAAGATCAGATTTTTCCAAGTGAAGTTAGGAATTTATCAAGTGAAGAAATTACTTAGTTATTATGTTATGTGTGTTTTTCTGTTGCGTGGACAGTAATTATTTATTTATTTATTATATACTGATCGGATTTTTAATGTACTGTAGAATTGGGCACATTTGGTCATTATGGTGCATTTGCAATCGGTTTCATCTATTTTAACTTCATTTACTGTTAATCATTATCAGTTGCTTTTTAAAGATTTTAATTCCATTGCCTAATCAAGCTTTGACAATTGACAATAATGAAACACAAAGTGATAGCTACTTACTTTCAATTAATCAATATTTTATAGGTTTTACAAGTGTATACAAAAAGTTAAAACAAATGCTACAAACTAGATTAGCTTGCTAAAAATAAAATAACTCCTAAAGCTATCACAACCAAACATATGTAATAAACTGCGTTACGCTTTGCTTGTCTTGTTGCTTTTCAATCAAAATGTTGAGTATAGCATTCACATCGGATTTCAACTCTCGAACATTGCAATTTAATTCCTAGTTTGAGCTTATACTTTGTATTTCGTCATCCCAAACAAAGTTTTCACAATACGCACAATACGCACCATCCTATAAACATAATACGTAAATAATAAGTTGATCAAAATAATTATTTAAAAGTTATAAAGTTATGCAAATCACATTCCTCCCAACCAAACGGTCAAATTTTCTCTAGGCAGATCGATAGATAAATATGTAAACAGGTTCCTTATAGCTAGTCAAGACTCATGAATGTAAGAGTGAAGTACAATACCCAAAATCTGCCTAAGCAATGAATCAAGGTGATTTTGCTAGAAAATGGGGTATTTTTAAAGACAAAGAAGAGGCAAAGTAGCAAGGAGCTGCTATCTGGAGGTGAAAACCAGACTGCAACATCGGATAAAATGAAGCTGCTGCAGGGAATCCAAACCAGCAGCATTCTTAGTTTCTGAATTATAACAAATTTTGGTTTAAGTTGCTTGGTTATGTTATAATGAGAAATCCATGAGAAAGGTTAAAACAGTTACAACATTTATGCATATACCATCAAAACCATATCCTACCAAACACACCTCAAATACTCAAACTCAGGCCCCCACAAATCAACTCTTACTATCTCTGGCAATAAGTTCCAGCTTGAAGTCAAAACAGTCCTCAACAATTTTCCTATTGTGGCCACAGCTTGAGCATCAGCACTAATAGAGCCCACGGTCAAAGCTCAATCTACCATTCCACCCCCAATCCAAAAATTACATAAAATCAATTCCAAAATATAGCTTCCAAAGTTTTGTCTGATTATTTGCCACATATAAAGGATATTCCAAAATATAGCTTCCAAACTTATCATAAATATAGGTTTCTGTTTTTTTTGGGTTGCAGTTTCTGTTCTGTTTCATTTCATCCTCAAAATCATTGATCCTATGCTTCACGCTAAAACAACTACAATAAATAAAAAAAATTAATAAATAAAATTTGCAATTAACAGAATTGAGCTGGAAACTGGACCTTGAGAACAGAAGCAGAGAGCATATTAACAGAATTGAGCGCTTTGTACTTTCAGAAAACCAAAATAAACATTTTTTTTAGAAAATAAGAATAAATGAATTTACCTGCTAGTAAAGCCGAGCTTCTCCTTCCTTTTCCTTCCACAAAGCTTCGGTTTGAGCCCTAAAATGGAGGAATAATGGTGGCTGCGTGCAACAGAAGCAGAGAGCAGAAAGTACAGAATTGAGGAATGTTTCAGTTTAAATTTCTTCACAAATCTTTCTTACAGTTTACAGACTTAAGGAATGAGGAATACTTTCAGAACCAAAATAAACATTTTTTTTAGGAAAATAAGAATAAATGAATTTACCTGCTAGTAAAGCCGAGCTTCTCCTTCCTTCTCCTTCTACAAAGCTTCGGTTTGAGCCCTAAAATGGAGGAATAATGGTTTGCCCGAGCTTGAAGATGAAACGCAAATTGCCCCCTCGTTTTTGGAAAGCTCTTCAAATTGAAAGTCAAAATTGGGGAAAGATGAAACGCACCGTTTTTCTAATTTTGAAGACCTGCTTTTGCATCCATTTCCTCCGTTTTGCAACCGTCAATTCGGTCTCGCTAAGGAACCCGAATTCGGGTGCCTTAACATTAACTTCTTCTTCTATTTCTTTTTTATTTTTTTATTTTGAGAATTATAATATTATCTATTAAATCGAGGTCATGTCAAAATAAAAAATAAATAAGTATTGAGTACGTACATGCAGTTAGAATTAATTTTACTTACAAGTTACAAGTGTTACATTATCATTTT
Source organism: Ochetophila trinervis (assembly GCA_003254975.1). NCBI lineage: Eukaryota > Viridiplantae > Streptophyta > Magnoliopsida > Rosales > Rhamnaceae > Ochetophila > Ochetophila trinervis. Next base: position 122,840 of record QANX01005682.1, read on the forward strand.
AATTAATTAATTTGATATATGTAAAATTATTATCTATATATTATACCTAAACATATTCCTATGCATTAGTTTTATATATATATATATATATATATATATATCTAGGACTTTTTTTTTCCCGAAAGAATAATTCAATTCTAATTAAACTGAATATATATCAACAAGGGTTTATTCTAACCACAGTCTATGAAGATGGTTTAAATTAAATTTAGTCTATCAAGCTTTTTTACAATACATATGGACATATACAATTACTATTATACTATTATTTAACTGTTATTTAAAAAAAAATGATATTCTTCAAATCAAAAATATAATGATAATTGTATATGTTAACATAGATTGCAGTTGTATTTCTAAAAATCTAAGATGTTAAATTTAGTTTAAATTAAACTTCAAAAGCTACAGTTGAAATTAACATTTTTAACAATTTAGCTGATAACTTCTTGGGCTTTATTAATTATCATGTTACATACAAGTAGTAAATAAATAAGTAATAACTAACAATAAATTATAATTAAAACTAACTAAATTAACTTTCATTATTATATGATGAATATCATGTTCAGTTACTAGGCACGCATTTGACATTATCTGCACTAATCAATTACTGGATTTTCTTTCTTTCTTTCCTTCCTTCCTTCTTCTTCTTCTTTTTCTTTTTGGTTGTAAACTGGCTATTTAATTAGTTGTGCATAAAACATGATTATAGATCTTGGCATTGGTTATATTAAACTATAATTGTTTAAGGGGCTTAGAGCATATTCAATGATATTTTTTATTTTAAAGTGCATAATCTTTAAAATAAAGAGCATTTTTAATAATTTTATAAAATAAAGAGTGTGATTTTTTATTCAATTTCAATAATACTATTTATCACACTATTTATTTTTTATTTTCTAATAAATAATCTATGCATAACATGAATATATAAAACATACAACCAGCAAAGTAATTTTATATGTATAAAAAAATATAATTATAATTGTGCATTGAAAATTGCACAACAATAAATAAAATGTATTAAAAATTGTATATAGAGAGTGAGTTTGGTTCTCCAAATATAGAGAGCCAAGTCTCATTTATGTTTTAACTTTTTATTTTAGAAAGTTTATTGAAGTATCAAAAAGCTTGATTATTCTTTAAAATAGAAAAATTAAAACTTTAAAAAAATGCATTGAAGATGCTTTTAGAAGGTAAATGATGGTGGTCATCGATGGCCCATTCCAGGGGGAGGATGATGCGGAACTCCAAGATTAAAGAATACGAAACCCCAAACACACAAGAAATATTGAACAATAATTGGAAAACAAGAACCCGCCCTACCAAACCCTTAGATAACTTGTATCTAAAAACGTGGATTAGAAGGCTAGGGAAAGAGAAGAATAATCGCCACAAAGTATTTCTACTTTGATAAGATAATTCAACTCCTAATGCAACAAGAAGAAGNTTTGAGTTTTTAATCAATTGAGAGAATTAATTTTCCTATTGCTCCCAGGAGTGTTCTTGCAAGGTGAGGAATCAATTTCTTTTTCTTGTTGCATTAGGAGTTGAATTATCTTATCAAAGTAGACTAGGGTTAGATCAAGAATCAATCTAAACCATAAAGTAATTAGGAAACTAATCCTAAGAAAATTAGGAAAGTAATCCTAAGGAAATTAGGAAGATAATCCTAAGGCTAAAAACTAACCCTAAATAAAAATAATCCGAAAATAGAAATAATTACAAAACTGCCATTATAATCCGAAAATAGCTAAATTATGAAATTGCCATTCTAAGTTGTTTATTTTTTAAAATAATGCCATTTCGTCTCCGCCACTCCCGAGCAGCATTACCACCTTCATTCCTTGCTTGGACATCATGCTTAAATCATCATATTTTGCTCCAATGGTAGAATATAGCTTTATGATGTCCGCATCATTCCCTTCCTCTTCAAAAAGATTCGTCCTCGAATCTGAATCCATACCGAAAGGGAAAATATCAGAAACATTGAAAGAAGTGGACTCATTGTACTCACCTTGAAGGGCGATTTTGTATGCTTTGTCCTTCACTCTTTGAAGCAGTTTAAACGGTTTATCTCCACTAGCATCAAACTTCAATTTCTTATGGTTGAAAAACCTTTTCTTCCTTAAATATACCCAAACCCAATCTTCTGGTTTGAATATCCTCCACCTGTCATCCCATAAAACTTTCCAACTGTGACTCAAAAATTCGACATCCCTATCATACTTAATAGTTTTAGGCACGCCATGCAATTTTAATTTCACATCAAAGTCCTGCAATAAAGATAAATAAACACTAGGCAAATTGGGGTTAAGGTTAGTTTCACAAAGCAAAAATTCTCGAAACCTCACTAATAATATTGCTTTTGATGCGGGCATCATAAAGCTATATTCTACCATTGGAGCAAAATATGATGATTTAAGCATGATGTCCAAGCAAGGAATGAAGGTGGTAATGNTTTTTTCTATTGCACTTTCCTCTTTATTTTTCTTAGTAGTGCAATCACTCACCATTGGGCCTTTATTTATATTATATTCACTTTTGGCCTCTTTACACTAAATTTTTTTATTTGTCTCACTTCCCAAATCCCCATATGAACTTTTGGATAATTTCAATTGTTNTATGCAGTATGACATATATAATTACTATTATATTATTATTCAACTGTTATTCAAAAAAGATGATATTCTTCAAATCAAAAGTATAATAGTAATTGTATATGTTAACATAGATTGCAGTTGTATTTTTAAAAATCTAAGATCTTAAATTTAGTTTAAATTAAACTTTAAAAGCTACAGTTAAAATTAACCCTTTCAACAATTTAGCTGATAACTTCTTGGGCTTTATTAATTATCATGTTACCACGTGCATATACAAGTAGTAAATAAATAAGTAATAACTAACAATAAATTATAATTAAAACTAACTAAATTAACTTTCATTATTATATGATGAATATCATGTTCAGTTACTAAGCACGCATTTGACATTATCTGCGCTAATCAATTACTGGATTTTCTTTCTTTCTTTCCTTCCTTCCTTCTTCTTCTTCTTCTTCCTTTTTTTTTTTGGTTGTAAACTGGCTATTTAATTAGTTGTGCATAAAACATTATTATAGATCTTGACATTGGTTATATTAAACTAGAATTGTTTAAGGTACTTAGAGTATCTTTAATGGTGTATTTTATTTTAAAGAGTATTTTTAATAATTTTATAAAATAAAGAGTGTAATTTTTTATTCATATTTAATGATACTCTTTAATGTTATCTTTAATGGTGTATTTTATTTATCACACTCTTTATTTTTTATTTTCCAATAAATAATCAATGCATAACATGAATATATAAAATATACAACCAGCAAAGTAATTTTATATGTATAAAAAATATATAAATTAAATATAATTATAATTGTGCATTAAAAATTGTACAAACAATAAATAAAATGTATTAAAAATTGTATATAGAGAGTGAGTTTGGCTCTCCAAATGTAGAGAGCCAAGTCTCATTTCTGTTTTAACTTTTTATTTTAGAAAGCTTATTGAAGTATCAAAAAGCTTGATTATTCTTTAAAATAGAGAAATTAAAACTTTAATAAAATGCATTGGAGATGCTCTTAGAGGTAGATGATGGTGGTCATCGATGGCCCATTCCAGGGGGAGAAGCTCTGGATGGTGGAGTCGGAAGTAACGGTTGATTCTTCACCTCATGATCTGATAAAAAACGTGAAAATAAATAAAGAAAGAACAAGAAATAGAGTCTAATTAATTTGCCTATCATTTATTTATTTATTTTTAAACCAATGACTGATAACAAATGTATATATGAGTTTTCCAAACAAATATTTTTTAAAATTTTAATTAATATAAGAGAAAAAAATGTTTTTATGTTGGAAACTCTATGAACTTGGAAAGCTTTTCTCTCATACTTAAAATGCATAATATTATATAGGTCTTAATACATTTTAATATTTTTTAAAATTGAATTTATTCGCATAGTGTCTCTACAATTAATTTGTTCAATTAATACTTTTTAATTTGAAAAAAATTACATATTTGTCCGATTTAGTTAAAATTGACAGATTCCATCAACTTAGAATTTATGTGCACAGAATGTGACCCTCATAATTGATTTTTTTTATTTTTTATTGTACCAAAAATTAAAAAATATGAAAAAAATTTGACATTTATTTATGGTTTTTTTTAAATGAAAAAACTAATTTTAAGAGTAACTTGCTATGCACGCATGTGACTTCTAAATTGACAGAATTCGTCAATTTTAACTAAATTGGATAAAAGTGCATCTTTTTTCAAATTACAAAGTATCAATTGCACAAATTAATTGTAGAGACTTCAATATGAACAAATTTAATTTTAAAAAGTATTACAGTGCATTTAGACCTATTATATATAATTAGAGAAGCTAACTTATAAGGCATACGAGTCTGGACGTCTAGCAGTTCCCTTGATGCCATTGATCCTAAAGNTTACCATCTTCATTCCTTGCTTGGACATCATGCTTAAATCATCATATTTTGCTCCAATGGTAGAATATAGCTTTATGATGCCCGCATCAGAGGAGCTCTGGATGATGGAGTCAGAAGTAACGGTCGATTCTTCACCTCATGATCTGATAAAAAATGTGAAAATAAATAAATAAAGAACAAGAAATAGAGTCTAATTAATTTGCCTATCATTTATTTATTTATTTATTTTTAAACCAATGACTGATAACAAATGTATATATGAGTTTTCCAAACAAATATTTTTTAAAATTTTAATTAATATGAGAGAAAAAAATGTTTTTATGTTGGAAACTCCATGAACTTGGAAAGCTTTTCTCTCATACTTAATATGCATAATATTATATAGGTTTTAATACATTTTAATATTTTTTAAAATTGAATTTATTCACCTAGTGTTTCTACAATTTATTTGTACAATTAATACCTTTTAATTTGAAAAAAATTGCATATTTATCCAATTTAATTAAAATTGACAGATTCCGTCAACTTAGAATTTATGTGTACAGAATGTGACCCTCATAATTGATTTTTTTCATTTTTTATTGTACCAAAAATTAAAAAATATGAAAACAAAAATTAATATTTATTTATGGTTTTTTTTAAATGAAAAAACTAATTTTAAGAGTAACTTGCTATGCGACGTGACTTCTAAATTGACAGAATTCGTCAATTTTAACTAAATTGGATAAAAGTGTATCTTTTTTCAAATTACAAAGTATCAATTGCACAAATTAATTGTAGAGACTTCAATATGAACAAATTTAATTTTAAAAAGTATTACAGTGCATTTAGACCTATTATATATAATTAGAGAAGCTAACTTATAAGGCATACGAGTCTGGACGTCTAGCAGTTCCCTTGATGCCATTGATCCTAAAGCAAGCAGAAGAATGACAACCAAAAATACTTCCCTAATAACTAAAAACTTGTTCGAAGCCATTTTTTTATTTTTATTTTTGTTATAAATGTTATATCTGAATCCGGTGTTTATATAGTAGTAATCCCAAGCTTTTTTTGGGTAAAATAGTAGTAATCCCAAGCTTCATTGATTAAGACATGTCGTTTTCATAGAAATTTTGGACAAGTAACTTGATAAGCGCGTAAAGGATGAAAATTCAAACTTTTCATTTGTTTTCTAATAAAGCGGACTTAGAAAAGAAGTCCTTTTGTTAGATTTTGGACCTAGGAAACCCAAAGGATCCTACTGACCGATGACCAACATCTTCCATTTGTCCAATGAGATTTTAAAACAATAGGAGAATTAAGTTGTGGTTGCTTGAGTACAAATATATATATATATATATATATATAAAATGTATGAAATCCAATAGTTGAGATTAAATAGCAAAATAAAAAATATGTAAATAAATAAGTTATCAAAATTTTTTAATTATCTAAACCACTTATTTTTTATTTATCAATTTAATTTCAGCCATTAAATTTCATACTTTATACCATATATGTTTATATGTACTGGGTCAATGCTGGCTACCTAAATCTGGTTTCCTTTCATTTTTCATATTTATTGAGTAAAGAATTAAACTCTCAATCACAATATCGTATTGACCACGCTACCCATTTTATTTTGGAAAAAAGAAAAGAAAAAAGACAAGGCTACACAGTATTTCTACATTTTGCATCATTTTTCTTTAAATTGACTTGAAGTCCTCCTTTAATTTGAATTTTTTAATTTTACAAATGGGTCATATTGCCATGATGCTTGCTTGTAATATTGTACATTTTTCAAAATGATTTATATTGAATTTTTCAAACAGTGCATATATTTTGTCCCATTCAGGTGGGTATTTTTCTAGGTCATAGTGTACCCGTGGGTGATCGATGTTGATCTTCTTCTCCATATCCCCTGTGTGTGTGTGTATATATATATATATACATATTCAAATAATCCAATGCAACTGAAAGTAGTGAAATATCATTGTCTACATGAAGAAAGATTAAGAAATCAATGTAACTGGCGTTATATTATTTTGAATTTATACATATATATTTGCTTAAATATTGACTTTATGTATATCGCCTTGTATATTGCCTAGATTGGTGGCTGCTAGTTTAGCAGCAAATAGCAAGGAAGCTGGTGCTGGTTTGAAATTGTGGAGTTTATCAGGCTTTGAATTCAAATTTTGGAAGATATCATAAATGGTCATTATCAATTGAACTCTCTGAAAAAAAACTGGACTCCTTCAATTTAAAGTTCCGAATTTAATAGGGATAATGTCCATAATTTGGGCCAATTAATGAAAAAATGTCCAATTTTTTTCTAATAGTTTCTGTCCACGTCAGATGTCCACCTCCTAAAATATTCATTTTACCCCTCAACTTTAATGCTTTTTTAACCTACGTTTGCATCTTAGAATTCACAAGAGAAAGAAAACTATAACAAGGAGAAAAAAAAATCTCCAACTGTTCTACAAAATATCTAAAATCATATATATATAAATTATTAGTTTTATCATTTATATATCCATGTTTTTTTTCTAACGGTTTATGTACACCACATCAGCTATCCACTACTTAAGAGATTCATTTTATCCCTCAACTTTAATGCTTTTTTAATCTGTATTTTCATATTGGAATTCACCAGAGAAACAAAACTAGAACAAGGAGAAAAAAATTTCCAACTGTTCTACGAAGTATCTAAAATCATATATATATATATTAATTATTAGTTTTATCATTTATATATTTTTATGGTAATTTTGGTTAACCAAAAAGCGAAAGACTATAGTTCTTTAACCACTTATTTTTATGATTCAGGACTGCTCAGATGGGATCGAGAACACGGAGATTCTAGGACAGCCATGTCAAAATCGGGACTCGGTACCACGCCGATCAGCGTCAGGACATAGGGTGGTTCGGATAAGGCCTAGACCACAGACTTTCTAGATAGAGCTGGAACCTAGGATTACCCGGATGGATTGGGACCCAAGATCACTTGGACGGGGCTGGGACCTAGGACAATCATGTCTGGAGCAGGGACTCGAGATAGCCTCGATCAAGGTCAGGACCTAGAACAACCCAATTGAGGCTTGGATCCAGAATATCTCGATCAGAGCCAAGATTCGAGAATGCCTAGTCCAGGTTGGGACCCGAGATAGCATGATTTGGGCTGGAATCGCCGGACAGGGCTTGGAATTTAGAACGCTTGATCGTGGCCGGGACCTGGAATCGCCCAGTCTTGGTTAGGACTTGGGACTGCCTAGTATTGGCTAGGACCCTAGATTGTCTGGTCAATGTCAATACCCTAGCCACCTGGTTGAGGTTGGGACACGGGGTCAAGACCACGTACAAGGCCGAGATCCAGGATCACTTGGTTGGGACCAAGACCACGAACCACCGGACTTGATCGTGACTCTTTATGACTAATACTAATGAAATGATAGACATGAATAACTAAATAAAAAATAATGCGCATGTATATTTAATGATTGAGTGAAATGAGCATCTGTACAAAAATTCTAAGTTTTCAGCTGGACAATAAAAGCCTTTTTATAACTCACTATCTTTTTGCATTTGTATTTTTCTCTTTTTTGGTCGTTTTTATAAGGTAAAAATGGGTATGTCTCTTTCTATAGTTCTTTAAAAAAAATTAGTTTTTTTCATTTTTGGATAAAATAATTAGAGAAGATAAAATTTGTACAATATTCCACTCCTGCACTACAATTAGAGAAGATACATGAACTCACATTTTTCAACACCCGTTAATACTTTTTGTTATTTTCGTCCACTTTTGTTCATTAAAATCACATGCAGACCACGTGTAGAGGAAACCCAGGGGCAATGGCAGTTATTTTTTCTCCCTCTTCTTTTTCCTAACATACCTTGGTGAAAACCCGAAGCATTAAGGGACAAGTCTGTAAATCAAAGAGATGAAAACGAAACCCAAAATCAATACCAAAATAGAAAGATTACGCATGAAAACCCATTTTAAGCTCTAGCTCAAAATACATTTTTCAAAAGCTGAGAATTGTTTATTCAATTCTTCAATCTCTCAAGTGAATGCTCAAAAAAAAAAGCATATAAAGAAATGATTGTAAAACCCTAGGTAAATAGAGAGACCTTTTCGCAGTCGAATGGGTCGAAACCAGGGCCTCTAAGAAGAGGAGCTAGTGTTCTCTTTTGTGCACCTGCTACTCCCTATATTTACTCTCTCTCTCTCTCTCTCTCTCTAATATATTCTTCTACCTCTTTCTCAAAATTGCTCTGTTTTGTTTGCCTAGGAAAAATTTTCAATGCCAACGAGGACAAAAACCCACAATCGACAAAAATTACGCCCATTGCCTCTGGGTTTCATTTGCACGTGGTCTGCACATGATTTTTACGGATAAAAATGGACATAAATGATGAAAAGTATTAACAATGTTGAAAAATGTGAGTTCAGGTATTTGATTGCAACAAAAAATAGTTCAGGTACCTAAATGTAACACTGTTGTGATATAATTTTGATTAACTCGCAAGTGCATGAATCAAGAAGTAATAAAGTGGTTTTAATTACGAAAACCGATATTGATTCCACAATGAATAATGTCTCTAAAATTGAATTTAAATCAATTGTTAATTAAACTAATTAGAGTAAAGAGATTGTTTGTTGGTTGTTTGTTTGATTAGCAAAACATTAATTAAAAGAAAAGCAATATTAACATGCGAACAAGGCAGCTAGCAAAATTAATTCAAGGTTTTATGAAACAAAGATTATGACTTCACCACTATTACTCATATTTAGCCCTAATGCATTATAGTTCATAGGTTAACCCTCCTTTGACCACAAGTGAATAGAAGTTGATTCCTCAATGCATTCTAATCTAGGAAGCACAAAGTATTTAATTATTCCTAATCTAAATACCGAAATTTGAGCCTTAAGATATGCAAACCCAATATGTTCTTGTCAAAGTTGTCACTAAGGCATGCAATATTCCTATAACCATGTATTTCATTGTCCATCCATATTATATTCCTTACTCCTAAATCAATATAATACTTAATCTATCCACCTTTTCATGGAAGCATTAAGAACTACAATGAAATATTAACCACAAATATGAATCAAACTCAAATAAGCATTAAACACTAAATAGTCATAATAGGGCTACATCATAATCCTTATAGAGAATTAATTACACATGTTCTAAAAAATATCCATCAAATATTTGAGAGAAAACATAGATTAAATAACAAGAAAATAAAGAGTAAAGAATTAAATCCAAAGGTTGATGGCTACTAAATTTGATCTTCAATCTTTCTCCTCTTTGCTTCTCCAAACTATGCTTCAAGATCACAAGATTGAATTTCCCAAGAGCTAGCCAAACTTCCCCTTGATCTAGACTTTGTGTAGAAAAATTCCTCTATGTGAGAATCCTTGAAAACTGAAATAAAAACCTAGAAACTCTACTTTGTTGCCGTGAGAATGGAGAAAATACTACAGCCTTGAGGGTTGTGTGGTGTTGCTTCTCTTCTTGAATGCTCAAGGTTGCAAGGTATTTATAGGAGAGGTTTAGGAGATGTTTAACCTAGAGTCCTTCTCTAAACCTAGATAATATAGGAGATATCATATTTACATAATCTCAAACTCCTATATTATCTCTATATGGCCGGCCATCCAAGGGTAATGTAGTCCTTGGTGTCTCACATTCACACTAGAATTAGGAAATATTCCATATCCATATAGCAATCCAATTTAAACCCTAATTCTAATTCATTTTCCTAATTATTATTCCAATTAATATAATTAGAATAATCTGACCTCCCATGTGACATATGATGTGGCAATATTTGTACACATGGCTAGAGTATGATGACATAGCAGTCCAATCATAGATGTCATTCTAGTAAGCAAAGATACTTTCCTTTTATACCTCTAGTATCCGTTAGCATATTCCAAGCACACTTTGGATGACCAAATGAACTCCAAATCCTCTTATCTGGATTCAAAAGTTATATCTATGTCTTATATTTCCAGAAATATCTTATTTACACAATTTAGACATCGGGAGACACTCAAATTCCAATTTTTCCAAGATAGTGTAAATCTGCCGCAACTGTTGAAAATGTTGATATTGTAAATCAAACTGGTATTGATTGGCCTATCCAATTGCAATGAAACTTTTCAGAATTAAATACTAGTGAATCAGGAATCATTTGAAACTAGAATTGTACAAAACCTCAAAGTATAGCTCGATATATGATTTTCTTAGTTAAGATTGTGCATAAATACAGTAATTCCATTTTTTGTCTTTCTTTTACTGAAAATTAAAAAATACAGTAATTCAATATTTTTCATTAACAATTAATTCTAAACTAGCTAAAATTCAATATAAAAAGTGGCATAAAAACATTAACATTTTATGCCTATCAAATACCCCCAAATTGAACTTTGCTAGTCCCTAGCAAAGAAAGAACTAAAAACACAACTCCTAAATACCAAAATGCCTTGATGAGGTTGCCTCAAAGATTGCACAATCACATTCATTCAAAGTAATTTCCAAGTAATCATGCATCTCAACACTTTATATTCTTTTCAACACAATCATTACTTTCAAGTATGTGTCTGAAATCAAATAATACATTCGATGTCATGCACTTGAATAAATCTACATAAATAGAGTTTGAAAATAAAAATATGAACCACCATATGCTTAACATAATTAATAGCTCTCCACTAATGTAGATCAATGCATTACCTTGAATCAATAGGACTTTATAAGCTTGTAATGTAAATGCTAAAGGGTAATAGGTTAGAAAAAAGAAAAAGATAGGAAATAAAGATTCAAAGAAAGAAAACTTATGAATAATATGCTTAGAAAACTTTTGTCTTGTCCTTTCAAAAATACTTTTCTTCTTCTCTTTCTTCAAACTTCACAACATCTTTCTTTTCTAACATTTTTTTTTTCTTTTCTTTTTCTTTTTTCTTTCAACTCCTCTTTCACCTTTTGTGAACACATTTTTTTCTCCTTCTAACCCCCAAATTGTTCTTTTTCATACCTTGCTCAAGCTTCTTTTTCAACATCAAAGACACATAATAGCCTTGTTTTCTCCAACATCAACCACCCCCAAATTATCTTCTATTTTACTCCGCCAAATACAAATTTATAAGCATATATCAATTTCAACATAAGCTCTCTTTAATAAATGTGTAAAGGATAGGAGAAATATATTTAGGCTCATAAAGGTAAGTCAACGTGGTTTAAAGAACAAAAAGGCTCTAATGTGCAATCAATTATGCATCCTAAAAATGGCTCAAATAAGGTACTAACATATAAATATTGCAAAGGTAGGCTATTTCGAAACGCTCAAACTCAAAACAAAAATGGCCTAAATCATATTCAAAGTAATGCATCTCTCTTGGATTTCGCCTCAAGCAATAATTATGAAAGTTCTAGAGTTCACAAAAAATAATCACTCTAAATTAATGTAAACCTTCTCCAAAATACAATCAAAATAATGCATATTTAGTAAAGCGCTCAAAATGCTTTTGAAAATAATAACATGAGAATTTAACTTTAGGCATTAGAGAATACACAAAAACAATTCCACTACCTAAGAATCAATTTATTCACAACTATATTTTTATCATAGGCTCATCAAAATATTTTGAAAAACACCAAAAACAATAAAAACAAAACAAAACAAAACAAAAATTTAAAATTTAAAGAAGAAAACTTCAAACAAAGAGAACCACCCCCAAATTAAGATGAACATAGTCCTCGATGTTCAAAACAAATAAAATAAACAATATAAAGAGTAAAGAGTAAAGAAAGCTCTCCCATTTGATGAAATGCAATGAAATTGCAAACTTTAGGCTCGAAAGAACTCCCTTGGCCGATTACACCTTCTATACCTTTCCTTTGTTTTTCTCTTATTTGACACCTAAAAGCACCAAATAAAAAAAAACATCTAAGAAGAAATTAAAAATTAAAACTTTTAAACTTTGGGTTGCCTCCTAAAAAGCACTTGTTTCAAGTCTTTAGCTTGACTTTCTTGTGGAGCTCATCTTGGTTTCTTCCTTGGGTTGCCTCCATCATCTTGCATCCCCAAAGATAATTTCTCTCTTGGAAGTTTGTGTCTTTTAGACTTCATTGGTTCATACATGTAAAACTTTTCAATTATAGAACCATGTCTTAACTTTAGAATACCCTTGCAAACATCGATTTTTGCTTTGCTTGTAGCTAGAAATGGGCATCCTAAAATAATTCCATCATTTTCATGAAATACTACAAAATCAACTAAGAAAGAAAACATACCAACCTCCACTTTAATGTTCATGGCTATCCCTAAAGGATCAATTTTCTTTGATCGGCCATATTCACTATCATAGTGATTGGTGTCAACTTCAAACCTAGTTTTCTTGCAATTGTATTATCCATTACATTAATAGAAGCACCCAAATCACATAAGCAATTAGATAATTCAGTTCTACCAATGATGCAAGTTATCTCAAACCTCCCTTGATCTTCTATATTTCAAGTCATTTTTTCTTTATCTTCTCTTTTTATTAAAGAAGATTTATCCATATAAAAAAATTTATTAGTAAGGTCATCTTCACTTAGTAGTTCCAATGTTTTTTACTCTAAATTAATTCAAGTCCTACTAACAGCTAAGAAATGCCTACCAAAGATCAATGAAGCATTAGGATCTTTCATTTTTTTTACTCTAAAATCTAGAACATACTCAAGAGATCTTACCTTGATGCGAACATTCTTCAATAGACCTTCAACTTTAACATGAGTGTTGTCGCCTAAAATAATATCATCGTTGGTTGAGCGAAGCCACTTGTAACCTAAGCTCATGCAAATAAAAAAAAAGTTTAATGTTAGTGGCAGCACCAAGATCACATAAAGTGTTAGAAAAATTAACATTTTTAATTTTGCAATCAAAAGTAAATTTTCTTGAATCTTGTAGTTTCTTTGGAACTCTTGGCACTTTTCATTTTCTTCCTTTTTCTTCTTCTAGTCTCTATGTAACATCCCGTACCAAGAAAATATAGTAAAATTTTCAAGTTTGATCAGTTTGACCTTGAATGGGCCCAAGGTTGACTTTTTGTGTGGTTATGTTTTGGCTTCGATTGTGGTACCATTGCGTAGAGCTCGTTGACACGAGTCTGTAGACTAGTAGTATGCTGGATTCAGAGCTAAGACCGAGAAGTTATGCTTAAAATTGTGTGATGGACATTTTGGTAATTTGGCACGGACTAGACTTAAAAGGACGAAAATGCCCTTACCTATTTCTTTAAAATTCCAGAAAATTCTGGAAAATTCAGAATTTTCCCTCGACAGCTCCCCCGCGCAACCCACCCCACGCGCACCCTGCTTTCGCCGACAGCAGCTGTATTCTGGCCGATACAGGCCAGAAATTACTTGGAACTCAAAGTCGGCGACCTCCCTGTTTCAACGGCACGGGTGAGCAACCGTGAGAACGCCCAGATTGTCGGCAAGCTGGAGGAATCCGGTTAGCTCTCTTCTGCGATCGCCGGATTTCGGCGAGCAATCGGCCACTCCATCACCCGGGAATCGAAGCCGGTTATCTCCTCTACCCAACCCGGCTGGGGAGAGCCCGTGGAACTGCCCAGATCACCGGAAAATGTGAAAAGTCCATTAAGTGCTCTTCGCCTCTGTTCACCGGATTCCGGTGAGTTTTCAGTGATGGGTCAACTCCTTTTCCCCTAATTTGGACCTTATGAATCCAATTTTACCATCAATTTGATGTAATTCCTCCTAGTTTGATCGAGATTAGGAAACCCCTTTTTGGCCATGAGTTTCGGGCCAATTTTTGGCCACCGCCGGTGACAATTAGATTATTTGAGTTGACCGTGGTGTTTTATTTTTCTCAAGCTTCGATTCGATGTATACATTGCAAATTATTGTTAAGTATTTAGGAATTGTTTGATTTGGAGTTATATTTTGATAACTGTTAAAAAAAATAGATTGTGGTTGCATTTTATCTCTAAATTGAGGAACTGAATATTGTGTTTAGATATTGTTGGTGAATGTATATTGACTCTATGGTTATTGAGAACCGTTATGGGATTCTGTATTTACATGGAATCGAAATGGATATTGAATTTTGTGTTTTGTACCTTAGGTGTTGTATGTGGCTTTTAGCTTCGTGATGAGCTAATTTGGAAATGTAATATGTAGAATGAATCATAAACAGGTAATTACAATTCGTTGTATAAATATGTATTTAATGTTTTGTTAGTGGTTTGTGGGAATATATTAATTAGACTACATTTTATTTTGAATAAATATGAAATTGATGGGTATGAATAGTTATGTTTTGCTGATGAATGTGGTTTGTGATTTTAAGGAAATTATTAAATTATGTTCGCCCTGATAAATGTTTTAATGATTTAATGATCCTTGAAAATTGTTGAGAATTGTTATTTTCTCTAGAGTAAATACATGCATATTCATACAAGTGTTTGAATGCATACATTGTTTATGGATTTAAAATAAATTTTGTGGACGTGATTGGAAGTGGGTTAGAATTTATGTTTGTCGAATTGACTTCTGAATAGCAATTGTATCAGAAGTGGCATATTTGGTGTAAATATGCTTTAAGAACTACAGGTAGCTTGATCCCTGTTTAAATAGGGTATGCATGCAGCTTAGTTTTCATACTGAGTCCAGCTACGGAAAAATATAACGGTTATATTTTTATTTTGAATGTTGAATTAATTACCGGGATGTGGTACTGTGTGGAATGTGTGCTAGTAGATTGGATAAATGTATAGGAATGTTTTCTTTGCAAGAATTGCAACTATTTGTATTTGGGGGATGTTGCTAAAAGAGACGAGATGTTGCCGAAATTTTTAATAAAATTTCTTGCAGTAGAGAGTTCCCTGTTTGTTGAATATTATTTAATAATCGCTTGGTAGGAATAAAGAACTGCTTATTGGCTTAATAGAAATATTAAGTCATGCAGTCAAGATCCAGGTGAGTCGGGTCCTGTCACTCTACCTTTCAACCTCTATCTCTCTAAGTTGATCAATAAACAATTTTTTATCAATAAAAGTGTCCTTCATACACTTGATTAAGGCCATACATGGGATGAAAGTCATCTTCATTAAAAGCACTACTTTCATTTGACTCATCCCATGTTTCATCCATTCTTTCACTTGTCTCTTCTTCCAAAATAAGATGCTTGGGCATGTCTACCTCTTCACTATCTTCACCAATATCATTAGAACTTATGCTTGCCATAGCACTTTCTTCAATTGGCTTGTCCAACTCCATAGCATCTTTTTTTACTATTTCAGCCACTATCTCCATTTGTGTACCGATTTCTTCTTTTTTCTAGACCTTCTCTTTTTTAACTATCATCTTTCCTTCAAATATTTCATTGTAGGTCCAGCTATCTTCACTTGGATCTTCTTCCTCGAACCAATCTTCAATTTCGGCCACTATCTCAGAAAGTGTTTGAATTTTTTCTTCCTTGGCCGATTCTTCCTTTATGTTTTCCTCCAAGATGGTTTCTTGGGTTTTTCTTTGAGTTTCCTTTTCTTTAGCACGTTGGGACTCCTTTTTGATTGGGGGATCTCCAACTTCTTTCCACTCCTTAGCTTTGCTGCTTGGACATTTTCCTTTGGATTTATTTCAATTTGACTTGGAAGAGTGCCTATTGGTCTTTTTATAGCTTGAGTGAGTTGCCCCACTTGCATCCTTAATCTCTTTATTGCTGCATTTGTTTTCTGCATATAAGCACTATAAATTTCATTCATTTTAATCATAGATTGCTCAAGTAAGGAAACAATATGAGATAAATGTGGAGTTTCAGTTTGAGGTTGAGAATTTTTCTGGAAATTCGAGGATTGGAATTGTTGGTGTTGTTGAGGTAAAATTTGATAGATCCCTTTTTGTTGTTGTCCTCCTTGGGTGTTTGACTTGTCTCTCCATGAAAAATTTGGATGGTTCCTCCATCCTAGATTGTAAGTATTGGAGAAGGGATTGTTGTTGCTATTGCTTTGTCAGAAATTTCTTACAAAATTCACATCATTAGTTTCATTATGATTTCCTAAATGACAATTTCTGCTTTCATGATTATCTCCACAATATTCACAACAATTAACATTAGATGTATTAGAAATATTATTAAAATTGTTGGAACCCAAGGTTTCAAGTTGCTTTGTAAGCATTGTAACTTGAAAACTCAATTTGTTTATCTTATCATCTTCATGGACAGTCATGGTCTTCTTAAGGTTTTGGCTCATTTCACTAGCCCATTGCAAGTTGTTGATTGTCATCTCCTCTAATAGGTCGTATGCATCCTTTTGGGATTTATTTAACAAAGCACCAACGGCAGTAGCATCTATATTATTTCTTGTTAAATAATTCAACCCGTTATAAAATGTTTGGACTTGACTCCAAATGGGCATCCCATGGTGTGGACATATCCTAAGTAACTCTTTTAACCTCTCCCAAGCTTCATACAAAGACTCTCCATCTAGTTGGTGAAAAGTGTTTATTTCATTCCTAAGCTTGGCAGTTTTAATAGGTGAGAAAAATTTGTTCAAAAACTTAAATGTTAAATTATCTCAAGTGATAATACTTCTAGGGGTAAAGATAGTAACCAACTTTTGGCTCTATCCTTTAAGGTAAAAGGAAATAACCTAAATTTGACAGCATCCTCAGTAATTCCACTGTATTTCACTAACTCACATACATCACATAAATTCGATATATGTTGGTTAGGATCCTCACTTGGTAACCCTCCAAATTAGTAGTTGTTAAGCATAGATATAGTAATAGGTTTGACATCAACGCTAGGTGCATCAATTGGTGGTATCCTAATACATGACATATCCTTAACCTAGGTGCAGGATAATCTCTAATGGACCTATAACTTTGGTTAATAGGAACTACTCGGTTACTTTGGTTTTCCATATTGTTTTCTCTCTCAGTATTTCTAAACAAGGTTTCTCTAACTCCTTCTCTCCTTAATCTCCTCAAGTCTCTCTCAGAAAATTCAGTTTCATAATAAAAACTCATAAAATAAAAGAAACACACAAAACTGAAAAACAAAAAAAAAAAGTAAATTAAACTCACAAAGCAGAAAAAACAGCAACTAAAAAGCAACTAAAATTAATAGTAAAAATATTAAACAAACTAAATAACTCTAAAGAATTAAAACTAAATGCAAATCAAATTAAACTCAAAGTAAACACAAAACTAAAGCAAAAACAACAAGCAAAACAGTAAGAAAAAGTGCAGTTTTTTTTTCTTTTTGGATTTGAATTTTTTTTAAATCAAGATAAAATATTAATAAAAAAGAAAACTAAACAAAACTCAAATTCAGTATCTTAAAACTAAAAACCGAAATAAATAAATAAAACAGAAAACATATTTTTTTTTTAAACAAAACGGAAACAACTAAAAACCTTAAACACACAAATTTAAAAACTTAGCTACTTCGATTTCCTCCTTCTTCAAACTCGAATTGGATTGCTTTGGATCCAAGAAAGCTCTCCAATCGTTGTTCTTTGATGGCTAAAATCGAATATACACAAAATAAAAAAACAAAAGTTAAATTAAAAACAGTAATTTAATCAACAATTAATTCAAATCAAAATTAGAAATAATTATTCCCGGCAACGATGCCAAAAATTTGTTGTGGTATAATTTTAATTAATTTACAAGTGCACAAATCAACAAGCAATAAAGTGGTTTTAATTAAGAAAACCGATATCGATCCAACAATGAATAATGTCTCTAAGATTGAATTTAAATAAATTGTTAATTAAACTAATAAAAGTAAAGAGATTGTTTTCTAGCTGGTTGTTTGATTGTGTAGCAAAACATTAATTAAAAGAAAAGAAATATTGAAATGAGAACAAGGCAGCAAGCAAAATTAATTCAAGGTTTTATGAAACAAGGATTATAACTCCACCACTATTACTCATATTTAGCCCTAATGCATTATAGATTCATAGGTTAACCCCCCCTTTGACCACAAGTGACTAGAAGTTGATTACTCAATGCATTCTAATCTAGGAAGCACAAGGTATTTAATTATTCATAATCTAAATACCGAAATTTAAGCCCTAAGACATGCAAACCCAATATGTTCTTGTCAAAGTTGTCACTAAGGCATGCAATATTCCTATAATCATGTATTTCATTGTTCATCCATATTATATTCATTATTCCTAAATCAATATAATACTTTATTTATCCACCTTTTCATGGAAGCATTAAGAACTACAATGAAATATTAACTATAAATATGAATCAAACTCAAATAAGCATTAAACACTAAATAGTCATTATAGGGCCACATCATAATCCTTATAGAGAATTAGTTACACATGTTCTAAAAAATATCCATAAAATATTTGAGAGAAAACATAGATTAAATAACAAAAAAATAAAGAGTAAAGAATCAAATCCAAAGGTTGATGGCTGCTGAATTTGATCTTCAATCATTCTCCTCTTTGCTTCTCCAAACTATGGAGAAAATACTACAGCCGTGAGGGCTGTGTGGTGTTGCTTCTCTTCTTGAATGCTCAAGGTTGCAAGGTATTTATAGGAGAGGTTAATATTAGGAGAGGTTTAATCCAAGAGTACTCTAAACCTAGATAATATAGGAGATAGCATATTTAGATAATCTTAAACTCCTATATTATTTCTATATGGCCGACCATCCAAGGGTAATGTAGTCGTTGGTGTCTCACATTCACACTAGAATTATGAAACATTCCATATCCCTTTTGGAATCCAATTTAAACCCTAATTCTAATTTCTTTTCCTAATTATTATTCCAATTAATATATTTAGAATAATCTGACCTCCCATGTGGCATATGATGTGGCAATATTTGTACACATAGCTAGAGTATGATGACATGGCAGTCCAATCATAGATGTCATCCTAATAAGAAAAAATACTTTCATTTTATATCTCTAGTGTCTATCAGCATATTCCAAGCACACTTTTGATGACTAAATGATCTCCAAATCCACTAATTCTGGAAGAAGAAGTTATATCTATGTCTTATCATTACAGGAATATCTTGTTTACACAATTTTAACATTGGGAAGACACTTAAATTTCAATTTCTCTAAGATAGTGTAAATCTGCTGCAACTGTTGAAAATGTTGATCTTTTAAATCAAACTGGTACTGATTGGCAGATCCAATTGCAATTAAACTTTACATAATTGAAGCCTAGTGAATCAGGAATCATTTGCAACTAGAATCGCACAAAACCTCAAATTGTAGTTCTATATATGTTATTCTCAGTAAAGATTGTGCAGAAATACAATAATTTCAGCTTTTGTCTTTCTTTTACTGAAAATAGAAAAATACAGTAATTCAGTATTTTTGATTAACAATTAATTCTAAACTAGCTAAAATTCAATATTAAAAGTGGCATAAAAATATTAACATTTTATGCTTATCAAACACCCAATATAGTTCAGATACCCTAGGTGTAATTTTCTCTATAAACAAAAACAAATGAAATAAGATCTTAAATCATAATTTTTAATTCTTTTACTTGAACTAAAAAAATGATAAAACTCAGTTTAAATGTAAAATTCAAAAGTCAAAATTTAAGATATGATTTTGAAAAAATCATATGGTTCTGACTCAAAACCTCACTAAAATTTATTAATTACTATCATATTAGTAATTTACTTTTTTATTTATGTTTAGTATCTTAAATAGAAAAATAAATCAGAAAAATAAAAAATAAATAAACATTAACAAAGGAGTGCCAAAAATTAAATGTCTGAATGAGAATATGTCCAAAATGCTTTAGCTGCTGTGAAGGCAAGCTTGCATTTCGTATGAGTTGCAGCGTTGGAAGTGCGCTAAGCAATTCCTTTGATGCCATTAATGCTGCTTACCGCTCGACACGTAGCAACCAAGAAAACCACCCAAATGACTGATGAAAAGTTATCCGAAGCCATTTTCTTTTAATTAGTAATGGTGTGAATTCTGGGTGTTGAACCTAAATTTGGTCTCCTTTCATTTTCATATTTATTGAGTAAAAATTAAACTCTCAATCACAATATCCTATTGACCACTCTGCCCTTTTTATTTTGGAAAAAAGAAGAAGACAAGCCTACCCCATATTAATTTCAACATTTTGTAGTATCGTTTTTCTTTAAATTGACTGGTAGTCCTCCTTTGATTTGAATTTTTTAATTTTACTAATGGGTCATATCGCTATTATGCTAGCTTGTAATTAATATTGTACACATTTTCATAATCATTAATATTGAATTTTTCAAACAATGCATATTTTATTCCATTCGGGTGGGTATTTTATTGGGTCATATAGTGTCTTCTCTGGGTCGAGTTCAAAACCGTTCAATTTCGTTTCGGATTGAGCTCAGACTTTAGATTTATAGTATAGATCTGGTCTGAAATTTGACCCATTGGGCTATCCATTGTAATAGACCAAAGCTAAGTCCAAAATCCAT
Source organism: Ochetophila trinervis (assembly GCA_003254975.1). Classification (NCBI taxonomy): domain Eukaryota; kingdom Viridiplantae; phylum Streptophyta; class Magnoliopsida; order Rosales; family Rhamnaceae; genus Ochetophila; species Ochetophila trinervis. Next base: position 143,802 of record QANX01005682.1, read on the forward strand.
ACATTTAGGCTGCGCCCAAATCCTAGTCAGACATAATTTAATTTAATTTTTTTATATGTCTAAATAATCATTAGTTTAAATCATAAACTACATCAAAATTAACAAAAAAATAATAAAATAACTAATAATTAATTATCTGTATTTAAAAATTGCTATGCAATTGAATAATTTATTTATTTAATATGTATAACAAAATCAAATTTATTATATTTGAAATATGAAACTTATAATTTTTTTTATTAGAATTTAAACTTTTGATGTATTTTGAGTGCATTAAAAATATCATAATATAATTTTTTCATATAATTTTTTTATGTAAAAAAATATATTTTTAAATTAAACTCTGAACTCTAAATTTGGACTTAAATCTTAAGTCCGAAACCCGAGCCCGATACTCAAGCCTGAAGCCATGCTTGATACTCATAAAGCTGGACATTAGGCCTTAAGATTTGAAGTATTAGGTCATCCCACACAAATTCTATCTCCTACCCAAAGAAGTCCAGCCCAAACCCGTCTGAGTTCGATGTTTTGGGCTCGAATTGGGTTAGGAGGCCTGAATTTACACCCCTACCCGTGGGTGGTCGATGTTGATCTTCTTCTCCATATCCCATGTATACATACATATTCTAATAATCCAATGCAACTAAAAGCAGTGGAATATCATCGTCTATTGAAAAAAAAATTAAGAATTAATGTTGATGTGCTCCATTTTTTGTCAACCATTTATTTTCACATGCAAGGTCATAAAGTCCGGCAGCTTCTAGTTCAGCTCCATTAAGGTCTCCACATGCAAGACAGTCTTGTCCAATAGCTTTTTGTCTGGTTCCGTTTAAGTCTGCAAAACATGACTTGCGGTCATAGGGGTAAAGGTGGGGTCACCAATATTCTCCTTCTGATGCCTAAGTTAGACATGGACGGTTCAAGAAAGCTCCATCTCTTCCTCTTTTTACAAGCTCCAAAAAGCATAAAATTTGTGGATAATAGTATGTGTTTGGTGAGGAAGAAGATCCAAAAATGAAAATAGTTCTTTTTCATGTAATAACTAAAGTGTAAAAAGAGGAATTGCTATGGAGAGAGAGAAGAGATGTCAAATCAGTAGAGAAAGGATGAAGAGAAAGGGAAGAGAGAAATGACGCATGGTTTCCAAGAGGTCGAAAAGATCTCCCCTCTTACTATTTATTTTACACTTTATACATGATTTGTGTGGCTGAAATTTAGGGTTATAAACTTTACATCACTAGATCATGATATGTGGCATATGAGGGAGAAATGTGAAGGCTTTAGTGATGTGGGATCGGCCCAACTTACATGTTTATGTGCCAACTCACATGTGTCCTTCACATATATACCTTAGCCCAAAAATATCCACAACAAATGTAATTGGCGTTGGCTATTGTTTTGAATTTATACATATATATATATTTGCTTAAATATTGACTTTATATATATCACCTAGATTGGTGGTTGCTAGTTTAGCAGCAAATAGCAATGAAGCTGGTATGGTAAATGGTAAACCTCGGTTTGGACGTACGTTAATATAACAATAATACTACTCAACGGTCTTGTTGGAGCTATTTGTTTTTTATTTTTTATTTTTCTTTTAGAATTTTGTACCGATGTCCACCTCACTACCAAATTAACTATCCATGCTCATCACTTTTTATTTAGCTATTCATTTTCACCACCTTATCATCTCTATACCTATTTTACAAATTTTACCCCTATCTAATTTAATGAATGTACTCACTTCAACTACCCTGTTTTTTCGCAATTAACTCCCATTTTCTTCCATTTGGCATGCATTCACTTGTGTTTTCCACTAATCTCTTGACTTCTTTTGCATTTTTATTTGCATAAGCTACTTTCTAACATCACCCAACTATTTTGGACTATATTTCCAAGTTTTTACAAGGTTTTAAAAACATCACACCAACTTCAACTCCAAACTCCAACATCCATCAAAGTAATTTGCATATTTTTATTTAGAACAATGTAAAGCTGTGTATTAATTTATATGCATAATGTATTATGTAACATCCCGTTTTAAGGAAATACTACAAATTTTCAAAGTTGACCAAGTTTGACCAGTTTGACCGTGAGTAGACCTAGGGTTGACTTTTTGTGTGGTTATTCTTTGGCTTTGATGGTGGTACCGATGAGTAGAGCTAATCGATACGAGTCTATAGATTGATAGTATTCTTGATTGGGGGCTCAAACCGTGAAGTTATGGTTAAATTAGTGTGAAAGGCATTTTGGTAATTTTGCAAGGCTGACATTAAAATAGTGAAATGACCAAATTGCTCTTACCTTCATCTTTTAAATTTCTTCAGAAAGGTCTGGAAGTAGAACACCCCCCGACTGGTTTTCCCCCTGTAGCCTCACAACCGTGCCCTCCCTCCTTCGCTGGCAACGGCCAATTTTCAGCGAGCTTGGGCAGGAAATTACCTAGAACTTGGAGTCGGCAGTCTCCTATTCTCAATTGTGCCAGTGACAGCCCGTGGAGCAGCCCAGATAGCCGGGAAACACGATAGACCCGGTCATGCTTCATGTCCTTGATCACCGGGTTCTAGCGAGAAATCGGCCAACCCACCACCCGAGGATCGAAGTCGTCCATCTCCTCTACCCAGCCAGGCCAGCGAGTGCCTGTGAAACCCCATGAGTCACCGGGAAGCGTGAAGAAATCGGCAAACCCGTTTCTCCTTCGGTCACTGGATTTCGGTGGTTTCCGATTGCGGGGTCGGTCCCTTCCCCCTATTTTGAACCCCCGAACCCGAATCCATGATCTTTTCTTCCCAAATCCTCCTTAGTTGAGCGGTACGAAGAGTTGGTGTCTGACCGCGACTTTTCGGCCATTTTCGGGCCATCACCGGCAAAGGTTGGGCAAAGTATGATTACTATTGATATCTATACTCTTCAAGCTTCATTTTGATATATAATTTGTGTATTATAATTGGGTATCTAAAATTTACTTAATTTTGAGCTATGTTGGTGATAATTATTAAAATGGAAATTGTTTGGTGATTTTTGATTAATATGTGAAGCTTGAGTTTAGGTTGAAGGATTATTATAAGTTGAGAGCAATTATGAATTGTGGGTTGGAATGGTCTTTGAGAAATGTAATATCTATAAATAATTATGTATATATGTGAGTGTGTGTGTATATATATATAGATTGAATGTGTATAGTTTTGTAATGGCTGTTCACTGAAAGTGTGGATTTGATGTTTTATTGATGAGTGGTTGAATTGTGACTGGTAGATTAAATTAGTGGATGATTTGTGATATAAATATGTATGTAATTATGTTTTGGTGTTTTTCTTTTGTGTTTAAGATTTATTAATAATAATTGTTGATGTGCTCTTTTATTTAATGAGATTCCAAAGATTTTATGTATATAATTGTGAACATTATCATATATAATTATGTCTATATATAATTAGATTTGTGAGTTGAAATGTGGATAATTGATTTGTATGTGTGATGATTATTATGTGGATTTTGGTTTATGGATGTATTGTTTGGAAATGTGATTGAGTATTGTTATGGAAATTGTGGGATACATGTGGAGATATACAGTGATGTGGATAGTGATGGTGATGATGTTGGAGAGGTACCCTCGGCCATATGAAAGCCTTTTAAATGCCATGATTCCTAGAGACCAAGGATCGTGATGACTGCACCCCATTCCCTCAACGATGCCTTGGGGAGAAGGATCGTGATGATTGGTTACCCAATACCCCATTCCCGCCACGATGCCTTGGGGAAAAAGATCGTGATGATTGGTTACCCAATACCCCATTCATGCCACGATGCCTTGGGGAGAAGGATCGTGATGATTGGTTACCCTACCTTGTGATATTAAATTATTAATGAATAATGTATGAGTTATATATTACCTTGTTACTTTCCCTATAATAAATATGTGCATATTTTATTTATGGATTTAAAGTAAATGTTGTGAATGTGATCATTTTCGTGTGGATTCATAAATGCATGGTATTTATGGTTGATGACTGCTTGGCGAGGGGATATGCCTCCAAGTAAGGGTGTTATATGATTGGGCGAGGAATTATGCTGCCAAGCTATGGTTATTATCCTGTTAAATTTGTTTGAAAAGCTTTGATGAAATTAAAAGTGATTAAAATATGATAAGTGAGGAATGTGATGAATATATTGATATTTATGTGTTTTCCTTTGGTTAAGCTTCTTGTTAATTATTAGAGTTTATTTTGGATTGTTGATGTGATTGAAAGTGGGTTATAATATATATTTGTCAAGTTGATTTCTGAATAGCAATTATATCAGAAGTGGCATATTTAGTGTAAATATGCATTAAGAACTACAGGTAGCTTGATCTCTGTTAATAACGGTATATAGGCAGCTCAATTTCTCTAAACTGAGTCCAGCTACGGAAAAATATAATTGATATATTTTATTTGAATATTGAATTATTTCTTTGAGATGTGAGTCTTATGGGAAATGTTTGCTGGTAGCCTGGATAGCATATAGAATTGCCTTTTTCTTGTTGGATTGTAATTATTTGTATTTGGGGAACGTCAGAAAAACAGATGAAATGCTATAGAAATTTTTAATAAAATTTCTAGCAGTATGAAAAATTTTCTCATCTGCTAGATCTTAGTTATATTGATAATAGTTTAGTAGAGATAAATGATTGCTTATTGGCTTAATAGAAATATTAAGTCATGCAGGCAGGATCTAGATGGATTGGGTCCTATCATATTAGCTCTTTCAAATTATTGAAAATAAAAAAAAATAAATAAATAAAAAGTGGAAGGAAGAAAATAAAAAAATAAAAAAATCTATAAAAATATGAAATCGAAAACGACAGAAACCATTCTGCCTTACTAAAGGTGGTGTGTAAGTTAAGGGTGGTATGTGTATTTTTTGGTAGAGTTCACACCGCCCTCACACCTTTCTGCTCTACGTGAAGCCATACAACCTAGTGTGAAGCTAGTTGGTTGGGCTACAAAGCCGCTGGAAGCTTACGTAGCTTGGCCAACAAGCTTCACACCACCATTACGTAGAGCGGTTTGGCTTTGCATGAGGCGGGGAAGGTGTGAGGGGCAGTGTGAACCCTGTCCAAAAATACACACACCACCTTTAACTTACATACACAAATTTCCTTTAGAAAGGCGAGGCAGTTTTTGTAGTCTTCAACCTCGAATTTTTATGGTTTTTTGTTTTTTTTTCCTCCTTTTTTCAATTCAATGAACTTGAAAGAACTAATACATCATGCATATAAATTAATACACACTTTTACATTGTTCTAAACAAAAAATATACAAATTAGTTTGGTAAACATTGAAGTTTGGAGTTGAAGTTGGGTTTGATGTTTGTTAAAACCTTGTAAGAACTTGAAAATGGAGACTAAAATAATCAAATGGTGTTAGAAAGTAGCTTATACAAAGAAAATTGCAAGAAAATCAAGAGGTGATTGGAAATCACAAGTAGATTCACGCCAAATGGAAAAAATTGGAGTTACTTGCAAAAAAATAGGGTACTTGATGCGTGTTGTAAACACCAAAATTAATTACTGAATTTAAACACTACCGTAGTAGCGGCAAGTTCAGGTCGATTCCACAGAGACTGATAATCAAACTATTTCTATTCCAATTAAAGTAAAATTAAAAAGATAAAAGGGGGAGTTTATGTTGGCAAATTCAAATATTAAAGAAAGTAATTTAAAAATATTGGAAATAACAATTTGAGAAAACCTTAGGTCAAAGTATCTTCAATTACTAAAGAACATGTGATCACAGACAAAAATATATCCAAAAATAATCATTCAATGTTGGATTAAATAAAATAGCACGGCTAATTTTATTATAACTTTCACAATTAATTAATTCAGATACGATCGTAAATTAATCATAATTCGGAAATATCTAAACCAATGTGATCTAAATTAAATCAAAACAGCATTAAGAACAATAACTACCAACAATAAACAAGTCCTACAAACATTATAAAACTTAAATCTATCTTGCATTCTCCTAAGAAATTAACTAAAGCTTAGCATGCAATTATTAAAATAAAAGTGCTACTAAACATAGAACATTCAATACGATTGAATTCCTAATTAGCAAATACCCAATCCACAAATAATTATAATGGATCCAAATTATAATCAAAAGAGAATTGAATAATAAACAAATAAATTGGAAGAACACAAATTGAATAATTAAAATTGAATTAAAACTTATAAACCAAGTCTCACACCTTGTACTTTAGTAATGAATAATACTCCTACCCAAGAGAGAGATTTAGCTACTCATACTTGTTAGAAAATCTCAATTCTTTGTTGTTTTTGCTCTAAAAACGGCTACCCCTTTACAATAATTATAAAACATATTTATACTAAAACCTATGACTAAAAATCACAAAAACGCGCACAAAACGCTCAGATTTGTGCCCATCCAGGCGCCTGGGCATTGCACCTGGTTGCACTGCCTTGCTGCCAATGTCCAGTTAATTACGGTTTTGCCACTGCTTCTTCAGTTTTCATCCCTTTAAGCTCAAATCCACCTTAAACATAGAAAAATATAAATTAATTCATTTTAAGTGAATAAAACATGATTAAATCAAGTATTAAGGTATATAAAATATATATAAATTGTATCCCATCAGTACTTGAAGTGGATACATGCATTAAATTATGGAGAAATAAAATTGATAAAATGAGTATGATGCTGATAAAGTGGTGAACATGAATAGCTAACTAAAAAGTAATGGACATGAATATTTAATTTGGACATGAGGTGAGTATCCGTGCTAAAATTCCAATCTTTTATGTACATTCAACACATCCAGCTCTAACTCTATAGAATTCAAAAAGACAAAAAAAAAAAAAATTGGGTACAAAAACAGTTTCTATATATTTTGCCTCAATAATGCTACAGGTACCAAAATATTCACTAAATATATTTATTAAGTTAAACGCGTTAAAATATTATTAAATAATATATTCATAAAATTTAAAAATTGATAAATGAATTCCCAAATATATAAGTGAATTAAAAAATAACAATTATATATTGTCACAGCCATCTCATTTGATAAATAAATTTAATGAATATTTTGATAAATCAACATTGTTTTATCTTATACATTAAATCACTGTAATATCTCAAACTTATTTTCCTATTATTGAGCACCAAAACATGTAACAAGTAATATGGAAAAATATACTCATCAAAAAAAGTAATATGGAAAAATATTAAATTTATTGACTTATATTTATATTGATTTACTTTATACATATTTTGGTAAATAACATGACTTAATGCTTTTAGCAATACAAGTACTTCTACATGATTTATATTGATTTTTATAGAAGCATTATACACACACATATATATATATATATATATTTATCTACAAAAAAATGTTAATTAAATGAAACATAAATGATTTATAGATCTAAGAAGCAAGGACTAGGAGTTGGTAATCTTTGATATGTAGCTCGCCAAGCTTCTAGTTAATTAGCAAGATATTTCAAAACATAAGAATAAGATACAAACGAGCTAGTATAACTAGGGCTGTACACAAACCCGCAAACCCAACCCAACCCGGCCGATCCAACCCGAACCAACCCAACCCACTGAAAAAACCGAATATTTGGGTTGGGTTGGGTTAAATATTTTTTAACCCGCAGGTGTCGGGTCGGGTTGCGGGTTGAATAATAAAAAACCCGGGTAACCCGACCCGACCCGCATCCATATTAAAAAAAAAAAAAAANCTCGGCCAACCCAACCCGCGTACACCCCTAAGTATAACTACTAATTTATTAGAGGCGGCTTAATTATTTAAACTCCTTTATTCATGAGATCATTGTGACAAGAACAAGTGAGAGGCTCTTTCTGCTGAGTCCCTTATTTTGTTACACACCATGTGTAGTAATAGTGTATATAAAACACCATAACATACCAAAAATATATGGTAATTAATTAATTAAACATAAAGGATAATTAAAAGGAGCAGGCTGGTAATCTATGATTTCGAGGTCGCACCGAGCTTCTTTTCAGTCATCTCATCTGGACCTGGAAGCAATCATATATATTAACATTAACTTCTTTTTATTTATTTATTTATTTATTATTATTTGAGAATTATAATATTATCTATTAAATCGAGGTGTCTAAACCAAAAATAAGCAAGCATGGTGAGGGAGACAACAAAACTTTGCCATGTATATATATGCAGCTAGAGTTATCTTTACTTACAAATTACAAGGGTTAGATTACACTACGCCAAAAACCCTAATAGGCGACGTAAAACTAGCATCGCTAGTTGTAAACGGCGACGTAAATTCATGTGTCGCCGAAAGGGGAGTCGCCGAAAGTAAAAAAATATTCGCGACATCTAAATTGCGTCGCCGTAAAATAAGGATTAAGGCTACGCGCAGCGTCGCTGATAATTATACATTCGCGACGAAAGTGTCGCAGTATCTTCATCAAATCGGCGACGCAAATGTCTCCGTTTCTCATTGTTTACGCGCACTTTTGGCCTAGAATCGGAGACGCATGCGTCGCCTTTTATCCTACAATCGGAGACGCTCGCGTCGCCTTTTCTCCTACAATCGGAGACGCTTGCGTCTCCTTTTATCCTACAATCGGAGACGCTCGCGTCGCCTTTTCTTCTATAATCGGAGATGCTCGCGTCGCCTTTTCTCCTAGAATACGCGCACTTTTGTCCTAGAATCGGAGACGCACGCGTCACCTGTTTTCATATAATCGGAGACGCTTGCGTCGCCATTTATCCTACAATCGGAGACGCTCGCGTCGCCTTTTTTCCCTAGAATCGGAGACGCATGCGTCACCTTTTCTCCTAGAATCGGAGACGCACGTGTCGCCTTTTCTCCTATAATTAGAGACGCACGCGTCGCCTTTT
>QANX01005683.1:0-29816 GCA_003254975.1 Ochetophila trinervis
CGGTTATTTTAAAAAAAAAAAATAGAATAAAATGAGCTAGACTATTATGCCATTGAGTTTTAAATACGAAAACAATGGAGAGAAGGGTAAATTGAAAAGTATGGGTACAAGTGATTCAAAGTAGTCTTCTTCTTCATCCTTCACGCAAACATCTCTCATATCCCCATTTAGGTACAATTTTTTTTGTTGTCACTAGCCTGCTGACAAGAACTGCTATGTCACCAACATTACATGTGATAGTTTCTTATTTGTAACAAATCGTGTCAGCTACAATCAGAATTGTCATTGTTGTAATTAGTCACAATTTTATAGTGTCACAATTAATAACTTAAAAAGTTGCTTGTTGTCACTAATAACTGTTGCAAGAATTTTTTTTTTTTTTTTTTTTTTTTTTTTTTTTTTTTTTGTCTCTGCATGCCATCTGATTAGAAATTTAGTAGGGCACCCATTGTGGACCCCCTGTTATTTTGTTGTCACATAATCTTCAAATACATATATTATTGTAATCTAATTTGAAGCTTTCTAGTATTATATATAAGGAAATTGTCATTTCATAAATAAAATACATTACATATTTTCTTAAATCATTAACAATCTAATTAAAGAGCCACATGTCTATTGGACAGTGTTGTATCAAAAAAGAAAATTTTCATTGAAGCATGTTACCAAATAGTCAGACATACCTTCATAGTTGCATTGTTCTGAGATAACAACCATTCTTAAAGACCTATGCTCATTTATCCAAGGTTAGTGATCTCAAACCTCACATCTATAATTTAGTGTCAGACATGATATATTTTTAATAACTTGAAAAAAGCAAAGTGCTTCAAAATGATAATTTTGACAAGGAAGAAAAAAAAGATGGGTTCTACAAAGCAAATTTGCTTGTAATATTAAAATGTGATTGGTCCAAAGATGTATTTTGGGAATAAAATTTGAGAATGGGTTAATACATCGACATAATTGATAATACTGCAAATAAAATGTATGTACCAAATAGTCAGTTGTATTAGATAATCACCCTTTTCTATTAAAATGCATAAGGAAAATGATGTTTAAGCATATGCAAACCATACTGCCAGACATCACATATGCAAACCATAATGATGTTTCAGCATGACTAAATGAATTGTATGTATAAAGAAAAACTTTAGAAATAAAAGTAGCACAGAAACAAAACACAATTAAAAAAAAAAAAATATATATATATATATATATATATATTAGGTTGGAGAAAAAAAAAAGAGAGAGAAACAGAGAACTTAAGGCTAGGAGATAGAGAAAAACAGAGGAAAGGTAGAGGAAAAGGGGAAGAGCATAGTTGAAAAAAAGGAAACAGCAGTTAGAATTTCCAGATAGATTTGTTTTTTTGAGTTTTAGGGTTAAAGACCAGAGTCAGGAATAGAAGAAACAGAAGACCATGGGTAATTGACCTGAAAAACCAAATGGATGAAGATTGGAAAAAAGGGTTTACTGCTCAAGGATGAGGATAAGGCTAATGTGAAAAAAAATAACTTAATTAATTAATTTGAGAAAATACAATTTTTGTGGGCATGAAACCCCTTACTGTTAAGCCGCCCATCATAGTCCCCAATCCACCACCGAAGACTGTCTCCTCCGCCGTCGACGAGTCAATGAAGGTTCTTTATGTGGAGAAGGGAGTTTAGGGATCCTCAAACTTCAGAGGAATGAACGAGCTGATCGTGCCCGATGGATATCAAACAAAATAAAAGTAAAAAAAATAAAATAAGATAATAAAAAATAAAACTATTCGGTTGGAGAAAAACAAAGGAGAGGAAGAGGAAAAGGGAAATGGCACAAATGATATAGGGGCAATTACAGTTTCAGTTTCCAGAGAACAAATTTTAGGATGAAAGGGGAATGACCCCTTTCAGCTTCAGGGTTAAAAAGCACAATTTTTTCATGAAAGGGGAAAGATGAAACCGTGTGCGTTAATGGAGGAAGGTTGGAACAAAAAGGTTTACTGCTTTAGAATGAGGATAAGACAAATGTATATTTTAATTGAAAAGGAAAAGGAGAAAATAGAATTTTTTTTTTTGGGCATGAAATGAAACCCTTACCGAGAATATTGGAAGCCACTAAACAGTTTCTCCTCCTTCGCCAGAGATTGTCTCCTCCATCCCTGAATATACAATTGTATTAAATATTGATGAACAATAAAATTAAAAAGGCTACAGTCACATTTAAAATCAAAAGACTTAACAATAAAATTTCAGCTAAGAACATAGAGCATTTGACAAGTTAAAATAAATTCTAGTGAAGATTAACTGAGTAGTCTATGTTATAGTTGTGTATTGATCAAGGAATCCCTTGCAATGTTGGTGAAACTTCAATATATAGGTGAGGAGTTTCTAAGATGCTTGTTGCGTTTCTGATATTGAACTAGTGTCAATTCCATCTTCGCACTTTTAATTTATACTTTAACAACTTCCGTTTCTTCACATCTCCAAACAATATGGGACAATTGTATTTTTACTCATTTCCAAAATAATATTTAAATAAATTAAAATATAAATTTGAAAAATTAATATATGATCCAAAAAATTTTTTACTCATACTGTCACTGGTTCCTTCTTAATATGCAAAAAGCTACACATGAACTGAATAAACATTTAAACGAATACATCGCTGAAAGAAACAACCAAAATTTTCTAAATCAGCATAATGCAATATTTTATTTAAACCAATTCAAAGCTACAATCCTCTGTATGTTGATACCTTTAATTATCAAACAAAGAATCTAAACAGACATACAAAAGGCTTTCGAATACCCAAACAGAGTCTATTAGATACAAAAAAATAAACAAAAGCTCTCTTACCTCAACACAAATTATTTAGACATTGTTTGGCAAAGTTCTGAGAAGCCAAAAGCAGTTTTAAAGTTCAAAAGTTGCTCCCCTTTTAACTTTGGAGCATCTAATTCTTTGTTTCCACTCAACTTTTAACTTTCTAATACTATATTTGCCGAATGTTTCTTTGGACATTTTCTAAGGCAAGCTGTTCTATGCAGAATAATGTGAAGAAAATCATGGTACGTTATATATGTTCTGTATTCTCCTTCATTTTCTCTATGCCAGGCCAATCAGTGTATAATTGTACTTTCCACTCAAAATTGAAATTTAATGCTGCAAGTAGTTTGCTAGCTTGTAATTAAGCTATATGGTATGAATATGCGCATAGTATCAGTTTTAAAATTTGCATCATTGAACTGTGTTCTTTGATATTTTGACTATGTAATTTCAAAATCAAATTTGTCCAACCATAAGTGATACCCTTTGGAATATGGAACTGAAATGGATATTGGACTTCACTATTGTAAGTTGCATCCAATTATATTGGGCTAAATTTAAATGGTCAAATTTAACTAGACAGTCTTAAAAATTCACAGTCAAATTAATTAGGTCATGCAATTATGCCTCTCAAATAGATATGAATGGATAAAGTACTCATAAACATTAGCGTTACTACCACAATGTTTGTTTATTGTTAAGGTACATCTATGTGTGTGTATTGTACATATCAAAATATATGATTGATTTCTGACTATAGTTTGCTGCATACCAAAAATAACTATTCTCCACCAAAAAACTGGCTCTAGCACGATTCATGATATGCAGGATTCAAGGTCAATTATAAGCTGCATTCAGCAAATATCATAACTAAGCTGTGTTGGACTTGGAGGTTTGGCAAGTAAAAATCATTAATATATATATACACGTTCTTTTGCACTTAAAAAGATGTACGAATTGAGTAACCTGATCATAATATATATATATATATATATTTCCTTGATTTTCCCAAATTGTGTAATAAATATGTAAAACAGATTAATGTCCTCCAGATTTGCCACCTAGTACAGGATGATTAAGGTATATTGCAATGTTTAGCAATGGAAAGTGCGAATTCTGGTCTAACGCCCGCTTTGATTGCAGTCTCAGAGAGCGCAGCGGCACAAAAGACATCTTACATTTTGGATCATGCCTCCAACCAAACTACAACATTGCCCAGAAACTGGGTTGTTCCTAGCTTCCGATGCTGATTCACGCGAACCAAGCTTCCAAGCTGCCCTCTGAACCATCTACTTTCCGCATTCATAAGCCGCATTAACACCATCAATCCCAGAAATTCCCACAACCAAAACAACAAAGATAACAAAGTGTATGTAGTTAATTGGAGCTTCTTCTTTTTTCTTTTCTTTTTTTCTTTTTTTTTTTTCTTTTTTTTTTCCAAGGCTATATGCAGAATTAGCTTTAAACTCCCTGGTTTTTTATACTGAAATCATTTGGTTTTGCCACCAGCAAGTATATATGATACCCACAAGATACGTGGAGGAAGAACTATGTGAGATATAGAGATTTTACCTATTGTATCACCTACTCTATCAGAAAATTATGGGTTTGGGATTATCCTATGATTTGAAGGTAATGAATTTATATAAATGGCTGTTTCTAATTGGACATAACTTTTTTGCAGTTTTTATAGTTTGTGATCAAGTTCCAAATTCCAATATCTCAAAAAAAAATTAAATAAAAATAAAAAAACGGTCCCTATATCTCTTTATCCTTGAGAATGGACAAAGAAAATGTGTGCCCTTTTTGTTAGAATACATATGAAATTTGGATTTTCATAATTCATGACCATCAAATTTTTGCACTAAATTATATGGCATGAGATTAGTAATAAAAAAGAAATAACTTTTCTTTAGATTTATGGAAAATGAACCTAATAATACTCTGCCACATTATTTAGTATTTTTTTGTTATAATTACTGAATATTCATCTTGAGATTTATCCAGATCAAAAGAATCTGTTTTGTGCTATAATTTGACATTCTTGATCACTGTTTTATCACATTTTAATTATTTTCAGGATTGTTATATCATTCTTGAAAAAAATCTCTAGGCAAGGAAATCCCCCCTCCCTATTCGTGCTTGTACTAAGGCTGTGATAGTTGTCTGTTTATGTTGAAGAATGAGGCCGGCAGGATCATGTTCCTATCTATTGAGTCACTTATAAGGTTGTCTAGACCTTTCTTGAATTCTAACAAGTGTTTTAATTTTCTTTTTCTAGGGTCTATAATCGACCTTCCATTTGTTGTCATTTCAGAACCTTTGTGCTAATTCTAAGACATCAGAATGCTCCTTCATAATTTATAAACTAGGATAATTATACAATACAACATCTCTATTTGGAGTTTTAATGGCGAGACTCTTTAACATTGATTCATATCTAAATAAAGATTGGTCAATAAGTGAATAACATGTAACGTTGTCCATAAATCAATGTTAAGAGCATCTCCAATGGTTCTTTCTATTGGAGTCTACGTGGCAGAAGAAATAGAAATAATTCTGCTTATGTGGCACAATGTTTATTTAATAGACAATGTCTATTTAAAAATTATCTCCAGTGGTTGTGTTCAAAATAAACTAAAACTTATCTAAAAACTGATTAAAATTGATAAAAATAAATAAAATAATGAGTTAGACTGTCTAACAGACCTTCTAGAAGTAGACAGTCTTCTAGACATCTTCTATTTTTTTTTATGCCACATCAGCTTAACAGACTATTTAGACAGAGCCATTGGAGGAGATTTTTATATCAGTCTGTCTATTTATCTTATGTGGCAAAGACTTTTAAAGAATAGAAAGAGCCATTGGAGATGCTCTAAAAGGTCTCACCACTAAAATCCCAAAAAGAGAAATGTAATGTAAAAGGCTCCGATAAACCAACATGTTCCTTGAGCAGGTTCTTTCTTTCTAATCAAAATTCATATGATTTTTTTTTCTACAGAATTAAACTACCAAGATTTTATAGGGTGTCGTTTACTGTGCAACACCCATAAAGGGTCTTAGCACTAATACCAACTCGATTGCATAACGCATGGCGCAGCAAAAATCAATTAAGAGTTTGTAACTGGTGACAACCTATTTTAAAGAGAGGCAATATCGGTTTTTGGGGAGAAAATGGGAGGGAATAGTGATATTTTAGTTCCAAATCTCAATGTACCAAAATCAATGGTTTAGATAATGCCAAGTGTGATTTTTTTTTTTAAATTACAAGTGAAATCTGGAAGGTGCAGATATTTAAGTAGATTTTTAAATAATTTTGTTAACTTCAATAAATGATCCCGAATATGACACATGTCAAAAAGGTCAATCATTAATGGTTAAGTTGCAAAGTTATGGACCAGTGTTACACTTTTATAGACCGATATTATACTATATGGTCATATTGCACCTATATAGTCCAATATTACTTAATTATGGATGAATGTTAGGTATTATGGTCAATGTTAGACAATATAGACAAAGTAAGCCATAAATGATCAAATTGCTCAGTTATGGACTCATGTTATACGTTTTTGGATCAATATCACACTTTCATGGACCAATGTTTAATGATTGTAGATAATTTTTTAAAAATTAATAAAGATTATTGAATGTAGAAGCTAATTCAAAACTAAATAAAATAATTTCTAGTTAATAGAATTTCACAAATTCAATTTAATTTGCAATAAAATAAACTTGTATTTATGGTGTCAGAATTTAATCATCGTACATATTGTCCCATTTTATATGTATCAATTTAGGAAAATGAATTCCATAATTAATTATTTTTCCAATGAGTATACTATTATATAAATTTTGTTTATGTTTTGCAACTGGCACCCTAAATTTTTTTGTTCATTTATTAAAATGTGTACTAACAATTTGAATAAATATAATATTACTTGTTTAGTATATATGTATTATCTAAGATTTAATTTTGTCAGTTTTTCATATTAATGTTACACTAGTATGAATATTCAGTAATTCATAGTGCATAATTAATATCATGAAACGTACTATGATGTTATGGACCATTGGGATTGTTGTTATGGTCCATTAGGCCAATGGTTTGTTATGCCTTTAAGGACCAAGGGTTTGTTGTTATGGACTATTGGGTTAAGAGTTACACAATCAATATAACATGTTACTGACCAGGTAGATAGCAACCCTGACAGGACCCGCCCCGGAAATTCCTCCAGATTAACCGGAGAGGCCCCACCTGAGGAAGATTCCACCAGAACCCTTCGGGGCAGCCGACAGAATCCTCCTCCGAAAAGGAGTTCAATAAACAATAAAATAATAAATAGGACAAAAAGTTGATAAGATATGCATTGCAACAAACAACTAGCCGTACTGAAATAAATAACATAACAGATTAGGGAGAAGGTGGGAATGACAGAATCACTAAGTGAGATAATAAAATATAAATGATACAAATCCAACAATAAACAAAATAAAGAGAACATGATTTAATACATAAGAAGAAGTAGTAGCGGAAGTCGAGTGCGAATGCGATAAGCGGATGCGATGCCGACGGTAGCTCACGAGAACCTGCAGCTAGGACCTAGGGAACGAAGTTAAAAACACAAAACGTGAGATATAAATATCTCCGTGAGTGCTCCTAGATAACTACAAAATATAAGTTCAGTATTTAAATTCTTTACACTCAAACCTTACGTCACTCAGTTTGAAAAGTTCCCCGTTTTGAAAATCATTTCGCAAACCCCTTAGTTTTATCCCCAAAATCATTAAATCATTATAAACAATTTGTGGGGCGAAAACGTAATTTAAAACGATCATTGAAAACATGAATCAATCACTAACACCATAAATATAATTCAACAATAAACATTAAATTTATTCGTAAATCATGTTTGATTAAAATGGCAAATAGAACATTTGTTAAATCCAACACCGATCTAAAACCAAATACCATGGGCTCCAACCCATAAATTCCAAAATCCACAATCTAAAACCATGAGGCAAAATCCATGAATACAAAATCATAACTGCAACCGTGAATCGAAAATCATATAAATCCAAATCGTATAAGTCCAAATCATATAAAACAAATCCATATAAATCCAAATCGTATAAATCCAAATCATATAAATCAACCCATATAAAATTCAAATCGTATAAATCCAAATCATATAAATCCAATCCATATAAATCCAAATCGGTACCACAGCATAGTATCGTGCCGTGTGACCCTCAGTGTCCTGATGGCGTCACAGGCGAGGGAGGATGGTAAACTCATCACAACGAACCGGCGTCCCAAATCCGTCATGGCAGGATCCTCATCATCTCTCTCCCGAAACGTGTCTGCAGCAGAGGATGGCATAATACATATAGCACGCATAATAATACATCTCAATCAACATCTCGATACCGTGTGGTACTTCTCAAAATCATGTCTAAAATCTTCCATCATCGAATATCAACAATTTTTCAAATCCTTTTACTTTTAAACAATTTTCCAAAATCTTCTCTTTTGAAAAATTTTACGAAAAACAATCAAATATTTCGCATATCAGAAAATTGCCCCAAAATTCTTAAATTCCATAAAAGCCATAATTTTTCTTTAAATCACCAATTTTCACAAAATTGTAAAATATTCAAAATATCAAAATCACCGATAACCATTTAAAACACAATGCACATTTAATCTTAAATCATCAATAATTTAAATCGGAATATAATATATTTATTAAGCATAATTTAAAAGCGCAAGAAATTTCAATCAAAACAAATCATATGCAGTTAAATCATAATAATATATAATCCCAAAATGATTTAGAAAATAAATGCACTTACTGGTCTGACGCGTGCTCCTGCTGGATCTCCTGTCCAGCCCTCGAACGTGCACGAACACCTAACAATAATTACCGAAGATCTTTTAATTTCCAAAAACTAACCAAAGGCTCAGAGGAGTCCTCTAAGTCTCCAACTACAAGATTAAAACACTAAATACCAAAATTGCCCTTCAATTTTAGTAATTACCAAAATGCCCTTAACGGCAAAATCCCCAAAATTTGAATTATTCCGTCTCAAGTCTGATTTCAACAAACTTTATACCGAAACAAAATTGAAGATGCAAGGAACGAGAATCTACCTTCAATTCCAAGATTCGTCCTCGCCAATGGTCGGAATTGATCCCGGAAGATCGAACCTCGGCCGGGATTGTGCGTTTTTGAATCAGACCAAAATTGGACCAAATCGAAGGTACAGCAAGCTTGCCCACGACCCCCGGAACGCATTGGGACAGGAGGTGAGCACTCACTCGTCAGAAAATGAGGAGATCGGCGGCGGCGCGTGGGAGACACGTGGGGCGCGTGGGGTGGTCACCAGAGTCCGGCCAACTGCAGATCTGGTCGCCGGCGCGGTCTGAGGCCAGTGGTGGTGGCTGTGTCGTGCCACTCGCCGGCGATCGGAGTAGATCTAGGTGGAAAGGTGGCTGTCGCGGGTGGTTTTTTCAAAACTTCGCGGCCATTTTCTGACGTGATACAGCAGTCTTCGGTGTCAATCTTGTTACCAAAATGTAGATCGTCGCACCAGCTTTCCAACGGTACCAAGCACGCTCCCTAACTCAACCGGAACAGAGAGATATGGCCGGCCAAAGGTGGTGTCGCAACAGTACACGGTTGCACGGGTTGAACGAGCACTCGGTCTCGCTGCAATTTCCGACAATCTGGGTCGTTTCACGGTGAACCACCGGTACGAGGAGGAAGAGGAGGTTGCCAGCTTCGATTTATGGGTAGTGGTCGGCCAACTCCGGCCACGGTGCGGCGGCAATCGGCGAGGGAAGAAGGGACGCGGTGAAGGTGGGAGGCGCGAGTGAGGTCTGGAAAATTCCAGACTTGGCCAAAATTTAAAGATGCAGACAGGGGCAAAATGGTCATTTCCCGTCCAAAAATATCAGTCCTTGCCAAATTACCAAAAAGCCTTTCGCACTAAAATGACCATAACTTCCTGGTCTTAACTTCGAATTAAGCATACTACTAGTCTACGAACTCGTATCGACTAGCTCTACGCAACGGTACCAAAGTCAAAGCGAAAATATAACCACACAAAAAGTCAACTCTGAGCCCACTCAAGGTCAAACTGGTCAAACTTGGAAATTTTATTATTTTTCTCAAAACGGGATGTTACAAACCCATGGAGGGAACGTCTCACATCGCAACCCATCATCCCCAACTAATCTCCAATCTCAAACTCACCCTCTTCGATCTCTATCTCACCCACTCTAAATCTCACCCTCTCCGATCTCAACCTCACCCTCTTTGAATCTCACCATTTTCGATCTTTGGCTAACTCTCTTCGAATCTCTACACAGTCGTATCTCACTTTTACCCTCACACCTACCAATGGATCTGAACGATCTACACGATGTGTTGGAACACATTCTAGGTATGGTGGAGTCCAACAAAGATAGGAGCTCAGCCTCTCTAGTATGCAAGGACTGGTTACAAATTCGAGCGGTGGTTTCGGACCCGCATTTATATCCCTAAATGTTATTCGGTGTCATCAAACACTACTACAAAATAGGGTCAAAGACGACGGTTAAAATCCGTCGTCTTACGTGTTTAGACGACGGACACGAAACCGTCGTCTAATAAGGCGTCGTCAATACTCAAAAAACATCGACGACGGTTAAAAACCATCGTCTATGTTTAAATATCGACGACGGTTTATAATAAAAATCGTCGTCAATAATAAACACAAAGACGACGGTTCATAAGAAGAACCGTCGTCTTTGTGTTTATTATTGACGACGGTTTCTACATAAAACCGTCGTCTATGTTTTTTTTTTTTTTTTTTTTTTCAGCAGCATTTAAATACATTTATACAAAATTATATTAAATATTAAATATATTCTAATTACAAAACTCTTATACAAAATTACTAATTAAACCAAAACTCTCATATACAATTTTTGATTATATACTCAATCTAATCATACAAAATTACATTTCAATGCACGGATTCAAACATTTTCACGGAATAATGCATTCACAATTTGTTAAAAACAATTTAAATAGATTACCAAGCACTAACCTTAAAATTTTTGGGTTAAAAATCACAAATATTATGTGAAATGAAGAAGTAATCCGACTACAATGGAGAAGATGAGGAACGGCGACCACAGTGGAGAAGATGAGGAACGGCGACCAAGTGGAGAAGAGGAGGAACGGCGACCACAATGGAGAAGATGAGCAAACGGCGACCATAGTGGAGAAGATGAGCAAACAACGGCGGGTATTTTAGGGTTTCTAAAGAAGTGAGGAAAAATAAGAGAGGAAGAAGCGTGTAAATAACAAAACACTGAGTTAAAAACGACGGACAAAAGCTAGGCCCGTCGTCTTTACCCAAATAACACGGCTACAAAACGACGCCGTTTTGATAAAGACGACGGGTCTAGAGTCAGGCCCGTCGTTTTTTTTTTTTTTTTTTTTTGGGGTAAAGACGACGGTTTTAGCTTAGAACCGTCGTCTTTACCCAGGTATACACAAAGTATTGACGATGGATCCTTGAACCGTCGTCTATTATGTAAGTATAGGAACCGTCGTCGATAAGTTAACAATAGACGACGGTTCCTTTAGGAACCATCGTCTATACTCTTCAACATACACGTGGCCACAATGTTGCTGCCACGTGTATTTTAGTCTTTTATCAACGACGGTTGTTGAAGTAACCGTCGTCTTTAATGTAACTTTAGACGACGGTTACAGTTAAAACCGTCGTTGATGTTTTTTAACCGTTGTCTTATTTTATCAACGACGGCTATCTTTTTCAACCGACGTCTATATAAAAGTATGGCCGTCGTCAATAGCTATTTTCTGTAGTAGTGAAAGATGGTAGCACACAGATACTTCAATATTCATAGTGTGAAACTAAAAAGGAAGCCCTAGGCATCGGTTCCACGAACATGGGGTGCCAATGATTTACATTGGCTGGAGGTGTTTGCACCCATATATCTTGATCTAGAGGACCTAAATTGAAGCGGATGACGATGACCGATAGAGGGTTACGATTCCTGAGCCGTTTCTTTTCGAGATTCAAAGCTTTGATCATTTCCAATTGCGAAGGATTCAGCACTGATGGGCATACAGCTATTGCCTCTAATTGCAGGTTAGTGTTTTCATTACAAAATTTATATTACTCCATGATGAATTTATGCTATTTTCTAAAATTAATTTTTTTAATTTATCTAATTAAAGAAATAAACCTGAAAATAACTACTTTATAAAGTTTGGAACTTTTTCTTTTGTAATGAATGAAGACTATACGTTTATAATATGTTACTCTACATAGTGTTGATGTTCCTATATGTTTTTTTTATTCGAATGGGTTAGGATTTTAAGTCCATTTTGAAATTGATTTGTATACAGTAGTAAACAAAAGAGAATATTTGTGTTACTTTTATTCATGTTTTGTAGTTCGTAAATTTGTGTTATTATATGGTTCTTATTTTTTTTTAGGTGGTATTAAAAGTGTATTCAAACTCATTGACTTTTTTAAGTTTTAGCAAATAATTTATTTTGTTATACTATTATTGGCTGAAGTGCTATAGTTAAATCATTCAAATATGTTGTTGGCTAAAGTGCAAAAGTTACAATAAAAGAATAACTCTGAAATTATTAGGGTATCTGAAATTTTGTGTTCTCAATGAGTCTAAGTGATGGTGTTTGAAACACAATAATGTACAATTATTAGGGTATCTAAAATTTTGTACTAACATATACAAATTTACATTTCGTTGTAGGAAATTGGTCTAGCTCGATCTAACAGATAACTTCATCAATGATAAATTTAGTGGTGATTGGTTAACTTGCTTCCCATATAGTTTCACATCCCTATAGATTCTAAACATCGCAGCCCTAAACAATTATTTGAATTTTGCTTGCTTTGTGAGACTTCTCAGAAGGTGCAAAAGTTTAAATGTCTTGAAGGTGAATAGAAATATTGGTCTTCATCAATTGGAAAGTTTGCTTAGTTGTGCTCCTGCACTAATTGACCTTGGAACGAGCAGCTTTAGAGGGAACCTAATAGCAGAAGAGTAAGGTAAACTCGCTTGGATGTTCAAAACGAAGTGTTCACGGCTTTGGACCCTATCTGGAGTATGAGGAGTGGCAACCCAATGGATTAGTCTTTTACGTTCTTTAACTCCACTTATAACATTCCTGGATTTGAGTGATGCATGGGTGCAATGTATTGACTTCTGCAGAATTGTGGCTCACCCCCCAACTCTTCGGCATATTTGGATAAGCATAGCCTCATGTATTGTTTCAATGGAAAGTGTCATATATACATGGTGAATAATATGTTGTATTTTCTTAAATTGGTAAATTTCTTCATCCCTATTTTATATTAAATCAATAATAGTTTCTCAATTTATCTATACAGGTCACTGACTTAGTTGAGGACCATGGAATGTTGGCAATTAGCATTAGCTACCAACAGCTTGAAGAACTCTGCATTTTTCTTGCACAGCTTGTAGACAACAACATCATGGCCTAGGTGACTGAAACTAGATTAGCATGTGTCTCCTTTGGTGTTTCCATCAAGAATTGTAATGGAACGTCATTTACTTTTTCAATGAGAACCATATACAATGCTCATGAAACATTTTTTAAAAAATTAGAATTTCGCGCCGTCATCCATTTTTTGTCATGAAAGAAGAGCATCTTTGAGGGATACTAGAAACATTAATTCTAAAGCGCTGGAGAAAGGATGCCAAGAGCTAGGAAATGAATCATGGTAAGCTGAGCCAATTATCTTATGAAGCGGCTGCATCTTTTAGATATGCACTGTTAAGTATGGATTGTAGCATATTGTGTTTATTTGGATCTAAAACAAATGAAGGATTTAGAGAGTCCACGAGGGAAATAGCCCGACTAACTAGTCGCAAGCAAGACTTTATGAACATTCATGACGCCTTAAAATTATGCATCGTGGAGAAAAAAGGAAAGACTCCTATGAAGGATTATGTGGTCGTCAAAACTAAACTTGGAGCTAGTACAGGAAGCAAGGAAGGAAAAGAGAGATGATGCATTAAATGCAAGAATACTTGGCACACGAAAAAGAAAATGTGTTGTACTGGTTGACACTACAGATATTTGTGTTTCAACAAAGTGTGGTATTGAGCAGTCCAATTCATTTGGACTTATGCACACAATGCAGCAAGAGAACGTCAAACTTGAGTTGTCCCCATCATTTCTTTTCCAAAACCCAGCAAAGCTTTGAGAGTTCCAAAGCAACGGACTCACATGGACAATCTTAGTGGTGATGATGTTTCATGCTAGCAGCTTGGCATTGGAAATGGTTCTTTTTGTTGGGAAAGCAATTGTGGAAAGTTTTTCCGCAAATAGTTTTTTGGTAAAAGATTAGGTATGTTTAACAGATGTTCTTTTTGTAATTTATTATCAAAGAAAAAATATAGTTTCTTTAACACTTTATGTCAATCATGAATCATGTTGAATCTTGGTAATAACTTAATATATACTATTGTTAACTTATTATAAGTTGATGCTTCGCTTGCCCATGTCTCAAGAAAGATACATATTAATTGCTATAAATTCCCAATCTTAGTGTGGTGCATTTTTTTCTTCCATCTAATTATTACAGATTAATTACTATAAATTCAAAGGCTTGGTTTGTAGTTTAAAGTTTTGCTTATAACTGCTTGAATGCCATAGTTGCATTGAAGCTGCAAAGATGATACAATGATCAATGTTCGCAAATATGGCAAAAACAATTTTCTACTTTGTAAACAAGGATAAAGGTCATTTTCTAATTTGTTCTAGATTATTCAGTCATTTTGTCATTGAATTTGTTTAATTTGGATTTCTACAGGGACAACTAAAATTAAGAACCTAGATGACAATACTGGCTCAGTGATGGTGTACCAGTTGAAGAGGTGGCAGGTGTTAGAACTTGTTATAACATGATGAAATCGTCATGGACTTCACTAATACTCCTCTGAAAGAGTCCAAAGTCTTAGCATAGGACAGGGGCATTCTCCATTTACTTGGTTGATGTAGTATTTTGTAAAAACTAGGGCATGTGATCGTATTTATTGTTGAGAAGTTGTTGGATTACTTGCAGAGTCTGATTAGCATAAACAAAATAAAACTTTTCTGAAATTTTGTAATAAACTGACCATTTTAAGCACCATGTTAAATGTTATTGAAGTTGCATATCCTTGGATTTTTCCATTTGACTTGCTTTCAATAATTGCCACATTTGGAGTGGACAAGAAATTTAGATAACATGACCAAATTATTCAGAAGGTTAAGGCAAATGGATACCATACGCTTATATTAAGGCCCAATACCTTGAGTTAGCAGTCTGATCAAATATCATATTCAATTCATGCAATGGAGATCCATAAGGTCCCATCTAGGCACTTTGTGGCAATACTACATAGCAGGTTTTTAATGTAAATTTGTGTACAATATATGAACAGATTATGGCTATGGGAGAGATTGAAACATTATGCAACACATAATTGCCATACATGCTTTAGATCAAAATAGATCCATATTTTATTTTCAACTTAAACTCATCAAAACACAAAGTAACAACTTTCACATGATATGAAGTATTAAAAACATTCAGTCAGTGCATGTTTCAATTGTTCTTTCAATTTCTCTTTGGTTTGGATGTTCCGGCTTCACTTTGTCCCACAAAACAAAGTGCATGTTTTGATGCAGCACGTAACACATCCGGGAACTTCGAATTATACGATCCAGACACCAGCCACATTGCTAATGAACATCTTTTCACTGCCGATTCAAACTTGAAAAAAAAATGTTAAAAGGAACATGTCATTTTGGTGATGGTAAAAAGTGACTCTTGGTTATTACATTAACAAGGTGTTTAAATTCCATACCCTCTCATCTATTGTGCAAGGATCCTCTATGTATTTTATCACGTAAATACAACAATCATGAGAATTATTTTGTTGAGGATATTGTTTCAGTTTGTGCAATTCAAACTGTCTAAAGAATTCAGTTCTCTTGTAAAGTTGTCGAATTCCATCGGACATCACTTTATCCAACACTTTCAGCTAACATAAAGGAGGATGATAAGGACAAAAATAAATAATAAAAATTGTGTAACTAAAAGATAACAAGATTTATGGTATGACTATTAATAAAACAATATGATGGCAATGCATTCATTTAACTTACAAGGAGTTGTGCTAATGTTTGTCGGCAAGTCTTGTGTGCAGCAGTTGGGAGAGAATCCCATATTTTATTGGCCTCCTTTTTAGCATAAACAATCATTAAAAACCAGTGAGCAGACATGTTGTGCATAAGAATGTATATCTAAAATATATAGAAATGCAATAAGAAAGAAAAAAAATACAAAAATTGTACAACATTTATAAGGAACCAATGCAATTAAATGTAACCAAATAAATGTTAACCTTACCACAGGTATCTAGATTCTCCAGGACCGTCTTTTCCTCCTCTTGTTTCAGTTTTTTGGGAATGGATTCAAAGTTTTGCCATCTTTTGTAATTGCCTCTTGCAATGGTAACAGATGCAAGAAAAATATAAATTAAGCATGGTATCATGTAAAAAGGATTGTTAGTTAAGGATTAAATCAGTACCTAGAACTGAGTCATCATGAACCAGCTACGTTGACTACCATTGGGGAACATTGCACGTTGGTCATATGTCATACGTTCTACCGCAAGAGAAATGGCCTACATGTACGGTAAATGGTGGTTACCAAACAATGTTAACTAACAATGAACAAACATGTATGTTATGACATTTGTTAACTTACCAAACTGTAAACCCACGCCTCCGAACGTAACGAGTGAATATTTTTTCGCTCATAGTGCAAGTCATCTGTTTGCACAAGTATCTCACTAGCACAACACAATAAATTTAAAAATTAATATATGCAATAACATGTACTGCCATCGAAAACCACATGTGCACATGCCAAAACTTAAATTTATACATACACTTGATCAAGATTAGGATCGAACAGATAGTTCGGCAATTGGACATCTTCGACAGGTGTGTCTGGTGTGAAAATGAATGGACCAGCCTTCTTGCGTCACTTTGATGTAGTCCATGGTGATTGTTAGTACCAACTTCTTTTCTTTTCGTCATCCTTTCATAGTTGAAATGTATTGCGTCCAGCCACACTACGAAAGTTATGACAAACCAAGTCAAAACATTTGGCCCCACTCTTCACCCTAAACACATAACAAGTATGTTATTAAGAAAAATATGATAACAGAAGTTTGACTAAAAAACATTAAACTTTGTGGCGAACTCAATTAACTTTGTTTAAATAGAAAAAAATAGCTAGCTGCAATTTTCCATAGAAAAAATATATCAAACTATGCAGATCGTAATACTATCCAAAGAATTTTATGCAAACACTAATGCTTTTCATGCCATGGTCCAAGATGCGCTAACCAAATGAGATTTAAGAAAATATGATAGCAAAAGTTTGACAAAAACTCTTTAAAATTCAATTTGCACGAAAGGTTGTATGGGCAAACCTCATTAGGATAATAAGCAGTCTGCAAACTATCAACATGTTGGTCTCCATTAGCCGCGTTGAACGAAGAAGTGGCAGACCCATCAACATGATAACCAGCCCCCTTTGTAGCCGCTTCATCTTCCATTGAAACAAAAATGAATTCTTTGTCATTTTTTCCAACGACTACATCATCGGCATCATAATCAGTTGAGTTGTCCTTACGAGCTGAGGGAACCACTTTTGGGTTGGTATCGACAATGGTAGGTGAGCGCAATCGATCAAACCCTTCCTTTAGTGCTTGTTGAACAGTATTACCAATGATTATGAACTGATTTTTCATTGATGCCTCGGAACGTGTAAACTAGCATTTTAGAATTGCAACTTCTTTGATTTTTAATATTTCACCTTGTAATCGATTGTTGAATTGTGTTGCTGCTTCATTATTCACGTGCGTGAACTGGTCACATCCTCAATATGTCTACATCAGAGAGTGTTGAACTGTTTCATAAACTGCCTTGTTTCTTTTACTCCCCAAGAGCGGATTGGAGTAACCGAGATGTCAACTATTTACTTGCCAACCAAACCCTTATCCAAGTAAAACAGCTGAAATAAATACATAAGAAACAAACAAGTAGGCAATGTTAAAACTTAAGTTGACATAAACAGAACAAATGCGTGAAATAAGTGGAGAATGTTACCTGTAAAATAAGCAAACAACCAAAAATGTAGGAAGGTTTCTTTGACTTGTACTTACAAATACCCTCAACCATCTGATTGAATGTCAACGGAGTCCAACGTTGATTCTTAATATTATCAACTTTCTTAACCAACTGCAAGTCGCTAACTCTTATAAACAATCCTGAGTTAGGACTCAATATAGTTCCAAGCAAGAAAAAGGTAACCAGTTTCTTGTCTACCCTACCAACTTCATGATGTATGAAGGCACCAAACCTAAGTTCATCAACAGCTTTCCTTTGGTGTTCTCTGAAATCCCAGACACCATGCCAACGACGTTCGGGGCAACATCTTGTGATGAATGTACACTTCATATCAAGGCCATCACCGCAGAATTTAGCTTTCTCTGCGGCATCAAGATGCTTCTAGCTTTCTGCCATTCCCTTCATAGACTGCTCAAGGTAGACAAATTAAATAAAAATTCATTTAGTTAAAAGAATAAGGCTTTTGCCTATCAAATGGAAATAACATACATCTCCATTCATTTTACATTTGTCTTTTTGCTTGAAAGCTGCCACCTCAGACTTACCTCAGACTTACTAAAAATAGTATTGATTGAGGACCATTAAGAATATTTTAAATCTTAAAGGTCAAAATTTAAGATGGCATGCATTTAACAGTCTATTAAAAATAAACTAGCAAAAACAAACTCACCAATAATTCAGCCACGAATTTGCATTTTTGTTAACTTTGTGAAGCTTATGCTTTGCTTGCTTATCTTCGTACACAATATGCGTGTTAATAAAATATAAGACACTTAAACATGATAAAAATATGTATCGTATAAATATATGTATAAGAATGTGAATATATATACATACAAGTACAAGTGAAGAAAACTTGTACTTACCTCATCCGTCCATCATTGAAACTTTGAGTTATATGGTGGGGGCGAATTTAAAAAGTACAGCAAACACAGCAATTTGTGTCTGTACAAGTCAATCCAAGATGCATATCCATGAAGATGGACAGTATGAACATACCTAAAACAGTTCATGGACAATCTTACTTTTTCATAGAATTTCCATAATGATTGTTTTATACACATATATGACCAAGTCAAGATAATAAACAGTAAGTTATTAATTACTAAAAGGAAATCACTTTTAAAAAAATCAAAAGACATGGTATAAACAGGATATTAGGAAATTACTAACCCTTCAAATTATTTATTCTAACATGAAGCTAGTAACTTAGGTTCACATATAATAATTGGACAAGATAACATAAACTCACCCAAATTACAGAATATTCTTCCAAGGCAAAGACAAAGTTAGGCAATTGCTAATATTTGTCTTACACTCAAACCACTCAAACTAACTTTATTGAATTAAGTGTCTCAAATACATAATTAATTATCTTTTGCCATATTTTATCAATGGAAATTAATTTCCTGCCACTAGAACTAGAAATAATTTAAATTAAAAAAAGTAATAATTTTTTTTATCAAGATTGTAGAGAAGAAAACATGTTGTAGTGAAGTAGATGAAATATTCATGTAAACTTGACTCGTCTAAGAGATAAAAATGAGTTTAGTTTCAGCAAACATTAAACATCCCAAATTTGTATGTTAAATACTTAGATAATACGACCGTTAATTAAATTTGTTTGTATTAGACATATAGGCTTTGGCAAAGATGACTGCCTGGAATTGACCATCTTATTAAATTTATGGACACATGGTTCTAGAGTTCCATCCTACTTTGGCTAAGGTTTATTACATTCTTTGTTTGAATTTTTTTATTTTCTTTGTTAGCCTGTTTGTGCAATGCTTATCATTCATGGTTTTGGACGGTTGCATATTGTGATTATTGCACCGTCTTAACATAAAATGTTACTGGTAGTTTCACATTATAGCTCACTTTCTGGAGGAACATGCATATATTTGTGAATATTGTATATTGATATAGTTTGCCATAATGTTATGCTGAAGATGCTAAAACCTTTCAGTACTTAGTTAAATATCTTTTATCATCTATTCTTTGAATTATATTAAACAGAATATGGAGTAATTAAAGTAGAATTTGAACTAATTTTCTTGTGAATCTTAATGCTGTTGAGATGATATTATAATTGCACGACTACACAAGAATTATTACCTATAAATTTTATGATTCATGTATGTTCAAAGGGGTGGAGAGCTGTGATTCAAATCCTCAATAATCCATCCATTACTTTATCAGGTTCGTGAAAGAATTTTTACACTTTTAAAATTTTGTAAAGCTTTTATGTGTTAGTCAGAAGCAAACTTGAGACAGTTTTTTAGTCAGATCGAGACAAATTCTAAAGCATAGTCATCGCAGATTGCTAAAATAATCATTTTCATTGCAAAATTTGAGGTTAGTTGAAAGAAGTACATTACAGTTTTCAAACACCCACATTTAGGAAGTAAGAAATTAGGGTTTTCAAAACAATTTCCACATAATTTGCAACCAAAAATATAAAGAATAACAAACCTTTATAAACTTGTTTCACAGTGATCGGTAACGACCAAAATCTAATATGCCGCCAATGAGAAGCTGTTGTCTCAAAACAATAGAATCCAAGCAAAAGCTAGAATCACCAATGCCGATGAGAATCTTTGAGGCAAATGAACAGATAGATAAAGAGCATGAGAGGCAGAGAGATAAACCCTAATCGTGAAATTGAGATTTTGAGAAAGGGAGAGGGAAAGGCAGGTGGGTGAAATTGTGAAATGGAGAGTTTTTTTTTTTTTTTTTTTGGAGAAATAGTGAAATCGAGAGTTATCACCAATGAAATGTACAGAAATATAGAAAGGATGAGAGGCAGAGAGACAAACTAAAACCCTAATCGTGAAATTGAGAGTTTGAGAGAGGGCGAGGCAGGAGGGAATTATTTCGTGAAATAGAAAGTTTTTTTCTTTTTTTTAATAAAAGGTGAAATCGAGAATTTTGATCTTTTAATTATATTTTTTTGTTTTTCATTTTGTTCTTCTACCGGTTGCAATTGTTACCAGTTACTATTAGTGGGGGTCTTAGTGCTGAGACCACAGCTGGTGTCGCACTTAATAATTCCCTGATTTTGCAGAGTTGACAAATTGTTAGGTGTACAAGTTGATATCTTATCAAGTGATCAAGGATGTGCACAAAATTTAACTAACTAATTAAAAGAACAGATCTAATTAAATTCAATATGTTTAGATTGGTTATTTTAATGTAATTAAATTTGATCGGTTTTTAAAAATTAAAAATTGAAAGTCAATTCAGTTCAGAGTGTTAAAAACCAATCAAAACCGACATTTTTATTTTTTTTACAAAACATATAGCAATTAATTTAATATTATTGGTATACAGACTTTGTTATATTAACTTAAATTTAAAATTGAATTACTCGATTATTGTATTAGTATAGTAATTTTATTTTATTTTGTTTTAGTTTAATATGTTTATTTGTCTTATTATTTTTTTAATTATTTATGTGTTAAATTTTAAAAACAAATATAATTTTTTAAACAAAATTTAAACACAACAAATTTTTAATACAAAAATAGCTCAAATGTCAAATATTCAAAGTAAAAAAAGCTTAAAAATTAAATTTTAAATAGTCTAAAAAAATTAAATAAAAATTGAAGTCAAATCGATTAACCAAACCGATCCAATCCAATTACTAATTGGATTTAATGAATAGATCAGATCGGATTAAAAAAAATAAAACCGACTACTAATTGAATTAGATTGGTTAATTCCAAAATATGTCGGATCTTAACCGATGCACAATCCTACAAGCGATATGATTGATTCATCAACCCAGAGTAGGGCTACAGATATTTTACTAATTCTTTACCTTTTTGTTAAATAACAGAACTAGCCATTTATTTAGATTTCAGGTTTCTGGATGACAGAGTAAAATAGCTAGAAGAACAAGCTACAAAGTTACATCTTCACTGCACTTGTGCAACCATGATCACAAACTACTACTCTATACATCTTAGGCACCTTCACTTGTGGTCTTCAGGCTTTCAGGGTAATATATAAGCTGCAAAATCAGATAAGCAATATCAGGACAGAAAAGCAAGCTGAATTTATAAAATTCAATAAATAAATAAGGAACTTATATGTCAAACATACATCCACACTTATAACCAACAGGACGATCAGCAATGTTGCAACGCTTGGGAATGGTGACAGCAATTTCTGGATTGACTCCAGCAATCTTCGCCGTATTTGAAAGCATAACAGCACAGAGGCAACTTGGGGTCTGGCCAATCTTTTTCACCACACTGCAGCATCTATCAGAAACTTGAGCATTTTCATCTTGTGTTGCAGAAGCACAGGGAGCCAGTTTCCAAGCCTCTCTGTCCGGGGAAGATTTCCCACATTCACCAGCCCCACAAACTCCATCAAACCCACCTGTCCCTAGAATTAGAAGAAATGCTAGAAAGCAAATGCACTTCATTGAAGCTTCCATTTGGATGCAATTCAAAAAAACTCAGATTCTTGCTTTATATACTGAAACTAGACACTCTATAAGTGCTTACACATCAAACCCACAAGGCAAAGGTGGAGGTAGCACTAAGAAAATGGCATTATTTTTATTGCAGCATCTAATTCATCACTCAATGCCACTGAAGGGAACCGTTTATTCTATGCTTATTTTGGAGAAGGGACAAACTGAGGAGCTTTTTATAAGCACTGACAGCACAGCCGCAACCATTTTCAGATAATGGATTCATGGATGCCTTCCTCAACCTCGTTCTTCTAGAAATCCTGTTATTCCTTAAAGACTAAGAAACCCACATTCATATTTGGATAAACCATATCACAGTGATTGCATTTTATTTTATTTTTTTTGTGAATCACAGCCATTGGATCGTGAGGAAATAATGTACCAACAAAATCATTATCAAATGTATATTTGAGATATAGATACTGCTGATTCAGTGGTAGCTACTTATTATTGGTATTTCATAATCACTTACCTTGAGACTGAATAAATAACTCACTATCACTTTTATCAGTCTATGTTGCTTTCTAGAGATTTTGGATGCAATAAATAATCAAACACAAAATTCACGGTTATCTAGTTTAGGACTATTTTAGAAGGAATACCAAAATAGCCAAGGTTATGACACTACCTATGGGATGGGTAATACCAAATTAGCATCAACAAACTATGACATTGTTGTATGCAAATTTACTAGCAACCTTTCAAACGAAGTCCATTATCGTCATGCTTACGTATGAGACACAAATAACCCATGAACTCGCTATTTCAATTGATCGACTTCACTTTATACACAAACAAAATTAAAAGATATTTAAGCATTAAAACTCAATATATTACCAAAAAATACAAAAGACTTTCTGCACAATACATAAACACTAAGATATCTAAGCATTAAATATTGCCGTTCCTAATTCTCGCTAATTTATCAAATACATAGATATAGACTTAAGAAAGATGAAACTATTTATGAAACCAAAAAAAAAATATATATTAATAATAAAGAAAGCGATTCTAGCGAGTAAAAGCGTACAAGATGGTAGAAACATATATGAAAAGCGCGGCGGGGACAAGGATGACAAGCGGAATCACAGCAGCGAAGCTATGCGAGCTTCGACAAGCAAGAGTCCCGAGCTTAATTTGGACCACATTGATGAGAGCCAGCATGAGGAACACACACCCGGACACCGAACCCGCACCCGAGATCAGCATGCCGACCCTGAAGAGCGACTTGTTGACCCGGACCAGAAACTCCGACGGGTGGTAGGCGGGGCTCCGAGCAATCCGCATGGCCTGCTTGAGGCCCATAGCGACTAGGCTAGAGAAGAGGAAAGAGCTGAAAGAGTAGACGTGGAAGGAAATGAGGTCTTCGGCGACTGAGTGGCCGGGGATGCAGTTGGGACTGTTTGCAATGTCGATGAGGGTGTTGGCTGGGTCGCTAGGGTTCCAAGTCAAGCCCAGGAACACGGCTAAGGTGAAGAGGGAGTTCACATTTACGATTCCATCTAGGGCCGTGATGTGGATGCTGGTACCACCGGAGTAGGGCATTTTTTGGGATCTAGGGGGGATCGGACGGTGGAGATTCGATCGGGGTTTTTGTTCGAAGTGAAGTGGGTTTTAGATCAGATTGTGTTCAGTGAGCGAGCTCTTGATTTGGAAGAGAGAGAGTTGGCGGAGTTGGTGACATTTTTTATTTACCTCAGATGATTGATGCGCTTTCTTCTCAAGAATACCTCCTCCAACACGAGAAAGTCTTCGGTGGGCGGTCGCACAGTCCTAGCTAGTCCGCCACCCATTTAAGTGATGACATTTGGCATTTTAATTTTTTATATCTTTTATTAAAGCTTTGACATTACTTTATATATATATATATATATATATTTTTTTTTTTTTTAATTTTTTACCTGTTACAAGCCACTTCATATTTTTTAATTTTTTATAATTCTTTTCTCATCCTTCCAATTTTAACCTATCCACTATTCAATTATTTTTCCTCCATCTTCTCCTTTTGCTCCAGTGCCGTCCACCCAAAACAAAACAAAAAAGTTAAAAACAAACAAAACAATACTTTGACGCAGTGGAAGAAGAAAAGCTCAAACTTCAAAAAAATAAAAATGTGAAAAACTTATTTTAGAGGTTAGTAAATCATTTTACTATTTGTTTTGAAAAAAAATATTCTATACTACATTTTAATTTTCATTGATAATAAAAATTTATTTATTAGAATTTATTAGATTTTGTTTTGTTTTTTTGTTTTTTTGCTTTATATCAGGTTATTTTACTGAATGGAGCATCCAAATAGTAATAAAAAAATATTAAAAAGTGATAAAAAAATGTAAGAAAAAAAAACTGATGGAGAACTTAATGTGGAAATGGAAGTGTGTTCTGATTTAAAAGCTTATAATTTATGCAATGCATATGCTTTAAAAAAGGGTTTTAGCATTCGTAAAAGGCATATTCGAAGAGATGCATCGAATAATATTAAACAAATAGTGTTTTTATGTTCAAAAGAAGGGTTTCAAAGAGATAAAGATTTATGTGAAATGAGAAAAATCAACAAGTTAGAGACAAGAACAGGTTGCAAATTTATGGTTCGTTTTACAGTAGCAAATGGAATGTGAAAAATTTCTCATATTAATTATGACCATAACCATGAACTTGCTAAGTTAGAAGAAAGACAATTTCTTAGATCATGTCGAAAAATATATAATGCTCAAGCAGAAGTCATTAGTTCCATGGTTAATGCTGGTATAAGACCAACAAAATCATATTTCTATTTAGCAAATGAAGTTGGTGGTGCTGAAAATATTGGATTTACTAGAAAAGATATCAGAAATTATTTGCAAATGAAAAAATGTGAATTGATTGAAGCAGGGGATGGACAAAGTTTACTAAATCATTTTAAGCTCAAACAAAGTGAAGATCCTAATTTTTTCTACTCAATGCAAGTGGATCAATTTAACCGAATGACAAACTTCTTTTGGAGAGATAGTAGATCAAAGTTAGATTATGATTGCTTTGGTGATGTTGTGTGCTTTGATACTACATTTCGTACCAATAAATACAATTTGGTATGTGCTCCACTTGTTGGAGTTAACCACCATTGGAAAAATGTGTTGTTTGGTTGTGCATTTTTATTGGATGAAATCACTGAATTATTTGTTTGGTTGTTTGAGTCATTTATGGAGTCAATGGGAAATATACAGCCAAAAACTATTTTTACAGATGAAGACAAAGCAATGTCAAATGCAATTGAAATAGTTTTGCCACAAACACAACATCGACTGTGCACTTGGCACATTGCTAAAAATGCTACACATCATCATGCTAGCTATTATGCTAATCCGGAGTTCAAAAAACATTTTAATAATTGTTTTCATGGATGTTACGATGAAAAAGGATTTGAAGCCTCATGGAAGTATATGATTGAAAAATTTGATCTTGGAAGACATTCGTGGTTAAAAAAATTATATTCACTTCGAGAAAAATGGTGTCGAGCTTTTAGTTTAGATACATTTTCAGCAAACATAAGGTTGACACAAAGGAGTGAGAGCATGAACAATATTTTTCATCAAATTTTTACAAAAACGATGGGGCTTGTTAGTTTTGTACACCACTATGAGAAGAAAATTGAAGAAATGCGTTTGGCGAAGTTGGAAGATGATTATCGTTGCAAAAATGGTGTTCCTCGTCTCAAAGTAAGGAGTGGTATTTTAAATCATGCAGTTAATGTGTATACCAACAAAATGTTTAATCTTTTTGAAAGAGAATTAACAAGGTGTATTGGAGTGAGAATGAAGGAAATTAGTAGAGATTATGAGCTTTGTACTTATGAAGCATTTGAAGAAGGATGCCAAAGAGTGTATAACGTCCAATATAATCCTCTTACATTGGATATCTCTTGTTCATGCAAATTATTTCAATCTTTGAGGATCTTATGTTGCCACGCATTAAAAGTGTTTGATTTGAATAATCTCACAAGCATACCAACACAATTCATATTGAAAAGGTGGACTAAAGAAGCTAAAAAAGGATTTTTGACAAGTAATGCTATATATGACTTGTCAACGAAGAATGGGAAGTCTTCTAAATCATTACGCCTTAGTGAGTTGATGAATGAAGGGAATAATGTTTATAGTATAGCTTCAATACTGCTTCAGAACTAAGATTGTTAAAGAAAAGTTAGCAGAAACAATGAAGTTACTTGAAAATGATGAGAAAACTATCAATATGTTGGACAAGTTTAACAAAACAAATGATGATCATTCTAATCGTGATGTCCTTGAAAATGAGCCAGCAATCCTAAACCCACCAACTATCAGGGCTAAAGGAGTAACAAATGCAAGATTGAAAAGCAATTTAGAGAAAAGAAAAAAAAAGCAAAAAAAGGTATAAAAATGTAATGCTTACATGTATATATCATTTTATTTTATTTTATTTCATTTTTGTTATCAATGATGATTCTTTTATGGTAGGAGAATATAATGAAGAGAATGGTGATGGTTCGTCTTATCCAATAATATCGCCTAATTTTACAATGTTCACTCTATCCATTCATCAATCAGGTTTAGGACATCCTAGTATTTACTTTTCAAGCATGCTTCATGGCAACAATGATATGCATTATTTAACCAAGGTATTTCTTTGAAATTATAATACTTGATTAGTTGTTATTATTTTGATATATTTTTACTTAACCAAGGCGAAATGATTGTAACAGGATTCACATACTTATGGTTTTGATGATTCAAAAAGAAAAGATTAATGATTGCATAGTTGATGGATGTTATGATGTTATATTAGTATGTTTTTAATTGAATTTATTATATTTAACATTGTTAATATTTTTACAGTAATAAACATTTTTGGTATTCTTTTCAGGTGAGAAAAAATATCACTTTTTTTCTTCACAAAATGCTGCTTAAAGAATCTAATGGTGTTGTCAAGTAGCTTTATTCTATTTTGTAAATAATGTATCACATTAGTTGTAAGAATTTCCATTTTGTTATTGTGACACTCATTTTTTTATCTTTTCTATGTGTGGAATGTAGTTTGAGAATAAATTACCAAAAACTATTGATACAAAGAACCCTCTCATTACAAATTCCATCATGTTTCAATGAATATGTGTGTGTATATATATATATATATATATATATCAATGAAAAATAAACTCAAATTGATAAATTGATATATATACATCAGTTTCACTCTTCACAAATACTAGAACAAATCAAATTGATAAATATAATCTAAACAATCTCAACAACCAAAGTGAATTAATTGCTCAAGTCAAGGAGTACATATTCTTTATTAATCAACTGAGAAGTACAAGACATTGCAAAAGAGCCCTCTCATTACAAGGAAAAATTTCTTCCCACACATACTACATAATTTTTCTTTCTAAAAGCCAAGAATACAGAGTATTTTTTCACTCCTCTTTATTACACATCAAATTCTTTGCTGCCAGGGAATTCAAAGCTAGACAGTCTAGTAATTATATATTCAGATTGAATCATTTTTTTGGACTATCAAATACTGAGAATTCCTAAGCGAACCTGCAACCTAAATTATGCAGAATAAACAAAAAAGAGAGAAACTCTCCTAACATTTGTATTAGTTTTCTAACATTGTGCAGAATTTTTGTTTCAATCCAATAATTACATAAATGTCTCCACTGCTTTTATTGATCATCATCGCCACAAATTTGGTCCCATTTAGAGAGTTTCCAGACCAAAATGTCACTGTAACTCTCGTCTTGCTTCACATCCACATACCTTTTTGTTTTCAAAACCTGCAAAATTTTTCAAGTAATCACTATTAAGTTTTAAATCACATCGCTAAGCATTTTCTCCATATTCTTCTGTCTAGTCGTGAAGCAACAAACAATTTTTTTGTCTGGTCATGATGCAGCAAACAATTTTTCTCTTTCAAAATTAGAAGCTCATCTAAAACCCTCTTTCAAAATTTATGTTTTCAGAAAAAAAAAAATTCCTTTAATATTTAAAATGCATAGTAAAAGAATTTACTAACCTCTTTCATGATTTTGTCTTTTTGAAGTTGAAGCTTTTCTCTTTTCACACTGAAAATTTTGTTGCTTTTGGCTGAACTGCGTTAGAAGAAAGGGGAGGAAGGACTGCGTTAGAGGAAAAGGGGGGAATGAAAAATCAACCTAAACATTTTGGTTGAAATCGAGAGAAAAGTAAAAGATTAAAGAAAGAAAGAAAAGAAAAAGTATATAAATTAATGTCAGAAGTTTAAAAAAAGATATAAAAAATTAAAAGTGCCAAATGTCATCACTTAAATGGGTGTGTGGACCAGCTAGGACAGTGCGACCGCCCCACCGAAGACTTTCTCCTCCCACAGCCCCAAAACACCCAAAAAAACTAAATGAAAAAAGGGAAATGAAAAATTGAAAAAGAAAAAGTGACGTAGAAATAGAAGTTGTATTGAGCATTTCCGATGGAAAATGTAGATTGCTGTATAAATAGTATAAAAATAAACATTGTCTAAATTTATGTGGTATAAATTAAAAATTGTTTTATAATAGTAATGTGTATAAAGATTATTTATAGTTATTAATTAATTATATATTTAATTAAGTATTTTTAGTTTTTGAACAAATCAAAATTTTAAAGAAAATTTTACTTTTTTAGATACTTGACAATGTCTGACAGAGCCTCTAGAAGTAGACATTCATCTTGATAATGTCAAGGCTACGTCAACTCGACATCCATTATAGACATTCCCATTGGATAACATTTTTTCAAAATAATGTCTATATGTGTTTATGTGGCATATTAATTTTAACAATCCACATTCCATTGGAGATGCTCTAAGCTTTCTCTCTTGTTCTTGCAATGCGACTGTGCAGTGTCCACCACGTGTATCGCCACACTCAAAACTCTATTTTAAACATTACCAAAAATTAACAAATAAATAAAATAAAAAACAATTCTATGTTGCCTGGGATCGAACCCAAGTCACATGCATGACAGGCGAGAATACTCACCACTATACTACAATGACATATGGAATCATTGAATTCAAATAGTTTGACAACTTTTGTTTGTTGATAAAAATTCTAACCAAGCCCGTTTTTAGTATGACTTTTTTTGATCAAAAACTTTACTTGAAAGTCTTTAAGTATAAAGCTGAAAAAATAAATGTTTAACACACATATCTATAAGTAATTGTTAATCAAAAATAGTTTTTTAAATCATTTGATAGAATCTCAAATTTTAAACTTTTTTA
>QANX01005685.1:0-79791 GCA_003254975.1 Ochetophila trinervis
GTATATCTAATCCGATCATCTAATCCGAGACTGCACCAAACACTGGACAGGATTTGAGAAATCCGATCCTGCTATATCCAATCCGATCCAATCCTGCCAGCTATATCTGATCCGATCCTGCGAAACAAACGAAGCCTTAAGGTTTGTTCAATGAACTGAATATTGCATGCATAAAACATGAAATTTAATTAAAAAACGCAACATTAAAATCATCCTCCATAAAGTTGATTGATTAGGGTCATGTTGAACAAGTATTCCCTTCAAATCAGTGGACAAGCCATTGCGAATATAAGCGATCAGCTCATCATCGGGCAGAGGAGGAGAGAGGAGAACAAATTCATTAGATGCACTGCGTATACCCTGAAGATAGTCGAGCAAGGAACGATTGGCTTGAGGTTCAAGTAAGCGCTCACGAATGCGCATAAGGTCAGAGCGAGCAGGTCCTTCATAAGCACTGGCAAGTTTGCACCAGGCCAAACAAGATGTCTTTGCCTCTACTACCAAACAGTTCACATCTACAACAGCGGTCAGAGAGGCAAGAATAGTGCCCAATACAATTATATCCTACTTAGTCCATAATATATAATTCGGCTTTTCATTTTGAAATAGTAAGGACGCGTTAAGGACTTTATGTTAAGGATAGCTTATGTGGCAAGCCATATCATTTATATTACTTGTCATGTAGGAAAAAACTATTATCAATTTTTTTTTTAAAAGCCAATTAACCTTTTATACCATATATATATATATATCAGGTTGTTACTCCCCCATTTAGGTTTTATAAATATATATATATATATATATTTAAATGATGTGGTATGTTTTAGTTGATAAGGCTTGCCCTATATGCTATCTTAGCTTGCCACATATGGTATATTTACTAAAACACTTACAAACTAGGATTACAAATGAGCTCTTCCTTTATTAGTTGGGAATGTCTCTCTTTTATAGGCATAAACAAGCAAATAGTACAAAACACATTTCTATTCTAAGTACTGCACAAACTTACATAAAACGTGTACACCATACACAGTATTAATATTTACAAGATAAGATTCGTTATAATCTACTTATTCTTTATATCACATCATATTATTAGGACAAGATTATTTCACATGTGCTTCAAGCTTTATTGCCTTTATGTCTCATCTCTACTTTATGTCGCATCTCCACCACCTTCTGCTGAAATTAGTCACAATTATCATTTGGGAAAGAGTCATTATCATAATCAGAAGCATACTGTCCTAATCCAGTTTCAGCATGATAAATTACTTCTTCATTTTCTATGTATTATGCTGCAGCTTGATAGAGAAAGAAATCCTAGAATAAGCAATGGTTCTACATATAAAGGAGTGAGAATCTTCCGAAAAGTTATAGAGGATTCATAATCATTTTCTCTAATTCCATAGCAACTTTTTGGAGGATGATAATGAAATATTGGAATAATTATTGGCGCCAAGATATTTCTCCAAATCTCATTGAGCTTGATGATGATGGTCTTAGGGCTTTCAATTTGTACTCCTGAGATCAAAAGTAATTTGAAGAAGTCTTTGAATATTGATTTGAACGTTCTTTGTAGGAATATACATTCTCTTGACCAATTTTCAAAGATCTTTTGTGGATCAAAATAAATTGCTATTGGATAAAGACTAAGGGCAAGCCAATGAGAAAAATTACCTTTGAGCATCTATGTATATGATCCAATTTTGATATCCATATCGAACTTCAAAGACTATGTGTTACTTGCCAATTTCTGGGTGTAAAATTAAATAAGAGATTTGTGCATCCTAGAACTCTTTGTGTGACGAAGAAAGTATCATATTCTTGACACTCAGTTAGCAAATCATCTATCTTGGTTTTAACTTTCTAATGGGATACAATTTATATATATTTTATATACCTTAATACTTGATTTGAGCATGTTTTATTCACTTAAAATGGATTAATTTATATTTTTCTGTGTTTTAGGTGGATTTGAGCTTAAAATGATGAAAAATGAAGAAAAAGTGGCAAAGTCGTAATTAAACAGAAAAACTGAAGAAGCAGTGGCAAAACCGTAATTAACTAGATGTTGGCAGCAAGGCAGTGCAACCCAGGTGCAATGCTCAGGCGCCTGGATGGGCGCGAATCTGAGCTTTTTGTGCTCGTTTTTATGATTTTTAGTCATAGATTTTAGTATAAATATGTTTTATCATTATTGTAAAGGGGTAGCTGTTTTTAGAGCAAAAACAACTTCAAGAGGGAGATTTATAACAAATATGAGTAGCTAAATCTCTCTCTTAGGTAGTAGTATTATTCATTACTAAAGTACAAGGTGTGAGACTTGGTTTATAAGTTTTAATTCAATTTTAATTGTTCAATTTGTATTCTTCCAATTTATTTGTTTATTATTCAATTCTCTTTTGATTATAATTTGGATCCGTTATAATTATTTATGCATTGGGTATTTGCTAATTAGGAATTCAATCGTATTGAATGTTCTATGTTTAGTAGCACTTTGATTTTAATAATTGCATGCTAAGCTTTTGTTAATTTCTTAGGAGAATGCAAGATAGATGAAAGTTTTACAACATTTGTAAGACTTGTTTATTGTTGGTTGCTATTGTTCTTAATGCTTTTCTGATTTAATTTAGATCACGTTGGTTTAGATATTTCAGAATTAGGATTAATTTACGATCGTATCTAAATTAATTAATTGTGAGAGTTAGAATAAAATTGACCATGCTATTTTATTCAATCCAACATTGAATGATTATTTTTGGATATATTTTTGTCTGTGATCATATGTTCTTTAGTAATTGAAGATACTCTGACCCAAGGTTTTCTCCAATTGTTATTTTCAATATTTATTAATTTGTTTGCTTTAATAATTGAACTTCCCAACATAAAATCTCCATTTTGTCTTTTTAATTTTACTTTAATTGGAATAGAAATAGTTTGATTATCAGTCTCTGTGGAATCAACCTGAACTTGCTGCTACTACGGTAGTGTTTAAATTCAGTAATTAATTTTGGTGTTTACGACACGCATCACTTTCCATGACAAATCTGAAGGTTTTGTTATCGTTTCTTTTATTTTTGCTTTTATGGCTTCTGGTAGATGTTGCCATATTTCTTTACCCTAAGGGATTTTTCCATATGTGGGATCGTGATTTGTACTACTACTCCGTACAATCATGAACATAGAAATTGGCTCTTCATGTGGCTTAAATAGATAATCTACCAGAATATTATTTTCTCCTTTAATATGTCTGACAATATATATATATATATATATGCACACTTAGATAGCCATTCAACTCAAATGATCAATTGAGAATTTTGATTCTCTTCTTTTTTAAAGTCCTTCAAAATATCTATAATCAGTTTCTATAATAAAATGGGATTAAGATAAGAAAAATTGAAACTTTTTTAACTCATTTATTATAGTAATGACTTCCTTTTATGAAGAGGGATAATGCTACTAAGATTCAATGAGTGAATCAAATTTCTATTCGCTTACTTCTCTAGAACCTCCATCTTCTTCTATGATAATTGCTGCTCAAAATTTATCAAATTCATCAGTTTGAAAAATTAATTGACCATTACGTAGTATTTTCAGTAGAGGCAAGGCTTTGCATCTCATGCACAAGTTTGGAAGACTATTCAATCAACCAACTCGAATATTGCATGCAGATATTAGGACATTATTATTATGTACTCTTCTTGGTTACAAACTAGTTTTGCATGAATAGGAAAGCATAACAAAAAATTTGATGGAAGAAAAACAGTTTGTATGCAAGAAAAGTTCATCATTATTTTCATTATTTAGCTACTTGTTCTTTATTTTTTCATCTATGACATTATTAGTACTAGTATCAAATGACTTTAGTTTTTAACAAATTTGATGAACCCTAAAGATTTTCCAAGTTGCTTTGCGGAAAAGGTCACTACCAATATAAAGCCCATGAAGTGGGGCAGAAATTTCTAAAATAGGAGTAAAATAATCCACATACATAAACCCAATATATTATTTACTAAATAGCCCAAAAGCTTTGTGGTACAATCTACTTGTTTTGGGGGCATGCTAGAGTTTCCCTACATAAACCTCCTTTTAGGGGGAGGCAAAGAATGTGTCTGTGTGGTTTTCTTTTCAATTTTCTATTTTCATATAAACTCTAACCTAGTCACATTATGGGAAAATTGTACAAAATGACCCATAAAAGAAAGGTTGAGCAAGGTTAGCTAGCTAGGTCTATTCAGGTACATTTATTAATTTGCTATGAATGATCTCAACTATCAGAAACTTACCGAATATAGTTTAGTTTTTTATTCAAAATTGAAGGCTGTTTTTTTTTTCTTTCTTTTTTGGTGATTGAGCCAAATCTACAATGACCTTTTATTTTTATTTTTTTCTAGCCATGGAAAATTATTCTAAACCAATGTGTTAAAGCACCCCATAATTTATTATTAATATAGACTTTCTTATTCTTCAATTTTATGATATAAGATTAATTTGTCAATGTCCATTAGGCAAATCCAATGAAGAATCAAATGTAGGCCACCTTTGGAATATTGTCACAATGCTCTTTATGGCTATCTATGTCATATTTGGCATTATGATGCATCGGCTTTCATGCAAGGCATAACACACCAAATGCCACCTAGTGGACTCCATCTAATTCACTGTGGTAACTCTCTACACCATTGGGTACGGTGATATGGTTCCACGGTCATTGTTATAAAAAATTCTCACTATTATTTTGTTGTTAGCTGGTTAGTTGGTGGTTGACATTTTCTCGAATGGGTTCGCCTTGGTACAATTTGTTTTTGATTGGATAGAGTCTCTTTTTGCTAATAAGGGAAATGTGGCCACAAAAACCAAGATGTTGGTGTCTCTGAGAATTGTTGCATTTTTTGTAGTCATAGGAACAATAGCAATAATATATTTTGAGGGTTTAGACATCCTAGATAGCATTTATCTCTCTGTTGTGTTGGTGAAGACAATGGGATATGGTGATTTTTCTTTCAAAACAATTAGAGGAAGGTGCTTCACAATTTTGTTATTGTTTCTAACCACATTGGCAGCTTCTAAGGCTTCTACATGCTCAACTGCATATTTGGAAAGAGTACTCCAAAGATGGGATGTTTGACTCCCCATATAATTTTTCATGGTCTTAATTAATTAATAAATATGCATGTTGGAGCAGTCAAAACCATCTGGTCCCAATGATGTTTGGGAAAAGAATGCAAGCGAAAATCCTAAGGCTTTTATGGAGAAGAATGATCCTCATTCCCCTATGCCTTGGCCAACAAATCCTACTGTTTGAGATATTGATGAAGAAAATTATTTTTCTTCTCACGATAGTACTAGTATTAGTACTTTCACACGAACATATGGATCAGTTGTAAAAGGAGAAATATATATGCAAAATCTTGCATATCCTTTAAAACAAAACCGAACAGGAAGAAACAAAAATCAATCGCAACAACAGACATAACTAATTGGAGATCCATTAGTAGCAAGTCAGATTCCTAGCGGATATGAACATGTTACAGGAGAATCATCCATAACAAGACCCCCAGAGAGACAAAATCATCAACAGCAGGAAAATCAAGAAGAACAAATCATGTCAGAAAACACAATAATTATTACTTCTCATACTCCATATCATAAACAGTCTTGGAATATTGACAATGTTGATCCGAAACAAAGATTGGTGTACTTAGAAAACATAGTTGCTTGGGGTGAAGGAGAAAATCTAAAATATCCAACTATTGACTTACGAGATATTATTGAGAATTACTTCTGGATTCGTTGGATCCACAAGAATATGGTGGAAGAATGTCTCATTTTCTAATAAAGAAGCCTACTACAGACAACAACAACCTATAATTGCTCTCCTTGATATTCTATTAGCAAAGTTTACTATAAAAAGACCAGCAGATGCTCAAATGGCAGAAAAGAAGTTCATGCAACAAAATGTTGTGATGTCCAAAACTTAAAACATATTATATGAAATAAGAACAGTTGTTCTATATTATTGGACAAAATAAT
Source organism: Ochetophila trinervis (assembly GCA_003254975.1). NCBI lineage: Eukaryota > Viridiplantae > Streptophyta > Magnoliopsida > Rosales > Rhamnaceae > Ochetophila > Ochetophila trinervis. The sequence continues at coordinate 6,037 of QANX01005685.1, forward strand.
GATATTTTAAAGAGAACATTTCTCCTTAATATGCTGCATCCAGTAGCAGAATTTGTAAAGACAAAACTGAAAGCAAAAAATATTCAAGACCTCACTAATATAAATTTGGCAAGACTTAATGGATATACTAAGAATGTGCTACAAGAATAGTGTTATCTACAGAAGTTGAAAAAGATGGTTAAAGCAAGGAGAAAAAGCTTCAATGGAGAAATACTGCAAGCAAGATATCTAAAGGTGTGGTTGTACAGAACAAACTAACTATTCTTACAAAAGAGAAAAAAGAAGATGGACATATAAACGATCCAAAAAATGGAGGCCATATAAAAGGAAATGATACAAATGTATCAAGATGAAAAGAATTTCGAAGAATTCTGACAAATGTTTCGTTTGTGGAAAGAAAGGTCATTGGTCAACGCAATGTCCAAACAAAAGGAAAGCAGCACAACTTCTTATTCAAATGATTGATACTCCAAAATTTGTCGATAATGAGTACAAATGGACTACATCTGCAAAAGATTCAATTCTGGTATACTATGAAGAATCATCTGATGAAGAAGAAAGTATGACAAAGTCTACTGAAAATGAAGATAATCAGGTATCCATTATCTCAAAAAAGCTTGATCTATCATACATACCTAGTGAATACTTTTGGTTGTACATTAAGGTTGTTCTAATATATCAAAATAAGTCCATAGCTCTCGTTGCACTTATTGATACTGGTGCTACAGTTTCAATGCTTCATAGTAAATGCTTACCAAAGATATGTTGGATTCCAATAAAAATGACCTTTACAATAGCCTCTAATAAAAGATTCTCTAGCTTTTACTCTACTAAACCCATTAATGTCCAATTCTCTCCATCCCTACAACAAAAACATTCATTCTATATCTTCAATCATTCTAGTGAAGATGTTATTTTGTGAATTGATTTTCTTACTCTCTGGTCACCATTCTATTTCCACCTAACTGGATTTTGTGTCCTAAAGCAACAACGAGTTCCTTAGGTTATGAAACACCAAATATTTGGGGTGGGTGAAATACTAGAAAAAATATTCTTGGAGGAAAAATAGATTCTATTGCATTGTTGTACAAATAAACCTGATAAATTCTGAAAAAAAGAAAAAGAAAAATATTTTGTTTCTCTTTCATAGAAAGAATGATGGAAAATGACACACCAAAATGCATCACATTCAGGCATACCAAATGATAAGCAACTGTGCAAAGAAAAAGTAAGTTATCTGCTTGCCATTGGATTAATTAGAAAATCAAAATTCAATTGCAAGTCCTGCTTTTTATGTCAATAAACATTCAGAACAAGTCAGGAGAAAAAAAAAAAAAAACTAGTCATTGATTACAGAAGGCTTGATGAAGGCATACAAGATATCAAATATCATATTCCTTGAAGAGACCATCTATTGAAAAGGATGCATGGAGCACATGTGTTTTCCAAATTTGTTATGAAGTCTGGATTTTGGCAGATTTGAAGCACGAAACAAGACATATACAAGACAGTCTTTATGGTTCCTAGACATTATGAATTGAATGTAATGCCCTTTGGATTCAAAAATGCTTTTTTAGAATTTTAGCACAAAGTGGATGAAGTCAATGCACCAATCAAAGAAAATTGTCTTGTCTATATTGATGATGTTCTTATCTTTAGCAATACAAAATTTCAAGAATTAACATTCAAGCATGGTTTAGCTCTTTTAGAATCAAAAATGAAGATTGGAATGAAAAATTTGGATTTCTTAGGATTAAAGATTCTATTAAGAAATATGTAACCAGAAAATATAAACCAGAAACATAAAATGGCGTTGAACCGAAAAAGAAATCAGTAACAATACACAAAAAATTTACGTGGTTCAACAGAATAAACTCTGTTTACATCCACGGTGCTCCGATAATGGAGCATATGCTATAATCTTAGAGAAATTCATAAGAATATAAACTAACAACATTCTACACACAGTAGAATTTTAGAAATCTTCAACAAACACCCAGAAAGATTTACACAGTAAATCACTTAGTATATCTCACACAAACGTAGAACAAAGGAAGAAGATGAAGAGATTACACAGAGCTTCTCTCACTATTCTCTCTCTAAAAAACTCTAAAATTTCACATAATGAATCATCACAATGTGAAGACGCATATAACTGAAACAGTGCTCGGTGCAATCGGATCACGAAGCAGCCACATGGAGTAATCTCAAAAGCCTCAGAAAACCAACCGACTCCAAGTGAAACACAACGTATCATTAAAGGAATGAAAAACGTCAACACATTAAATCTGTAACAGTAGCAATTAAGAGTAATAACAACAGTAATTAAATAAAGTAATAATAACAACTATAATTCAGGATTAATAATTAATAAGTAACAAATCTCCACCTAATCCTGAATAACTAAGAATATCTCCAGAAATTATAGCATAGACACTTGACCATCATCACACAAATAATAAAACAGAAAAAGAATCAGTTAGCTCCAATTTGGAGCAATTTCTTACAAGTGTTAAATTTGCTAACAGGAAGTAACTTGGTTCCCATATCAACTGGATTAAATTCAATAGGAAACTTATCAAGACCAAACACATGATTAGTGATCAGATCTCTAATAAAATGATTCCTGACTTGAATATGTTTAGATCTCTCATGAAATACAGGATTTTTGCATAAATGAATAGCGCTTTGACTATCTGAAAATAACATTACCTCATTAGTCAAAACTTTTAATTACTCTAACAAACCTGTTAACCACACATCCTCTTTAGCTGCCTCAGTAGAAACTATATACTCAACCTCTGTAATAGACAGAGCTACTACAGATTGAAGGTGTGACTTCTAGCTTATACAGCTACCACACAAAGTGAACATATAAGAAGAAACTGATTTTTGATTGTCTCTTTCTCCTGCAAAATCAGAATCCATAAAACCAAGCAATTCAACACCAGCATTATTCTTTTTATAGATTAAACCATTTTTAGATACCTAAGAAGCCATTTCATAGCTTCCTAGTGATCTTTTTACTGATTGGACATATAACAACTTAAAACACTAATAGCAAAAGCTAAATCAGGTTTAGTACATAGCGTATAATACATAACAGAACCAACAACATTAAAGTAAGGAACATAAAGCATGTCTTCTTTCTCAAACTCGGTAACAGTACACTGATCACAAGATAACTTGAAATGACCACCCAAAGGAACATTAACAGGTTTAGAATTTTCCATAGAAAATTTAGAAACAACCTTTTTTAAATAAGCAAATTGAGAAAGTTTCATGGTAAAATTAGATATGTTTCTTTCTATGTTAATACTCAAAATTTTCTTAGCACAGCCTAAATCTTTCATATCAAATTCAGATTTTACTAATTCCTTAACACCTTGAATAACAGATTGATTAGGACCAGCTAATAACATATCATCCACATATAGAAGTAAATAAACAGTTTTATTAGTCATTAAATCTTTAAAATATAAACAAGTATCAAATTGACTTCTCATAAAACCAGATTTAATAACAAAATAATCAAAACATTTATACCATTGTCTTGGAGACTGTTTCAAACCATAAAAAGACTTTTTAAAAAAAACAGACCAACTCAATACCTTTCTCTTTAACTTTAAATCCCTCTGGCTATCTCATATAAATGACTTCATCTAAATCCCCATGCATAAAAGAAATCTTAACATCCATTTGTTCTAACTCCCAATCAAACTGAGTAATAAGAGCTAGAACAGTTCTAATAGTGGTGTATTTGACTACAGGATAGAAAATATCATTGTAGTCAATACCCTCAACCTGAGTGAAGCTTTGGTAACTAACCTAGCCTTAAACCTACATGTTTATTACTAGACACACCCTCTTTAACTTTGTAAATCCATTTACACTCAACTACCCTGTGATTGCTAGAAGGTTTCACAAGCTCCCAAGTTTTATTCAAATGAATGGACTTCATCTCTTCTATCATGACTTCTTTCCAATTCTTAGAGTGTTTAGACTTAATAGCTTCTATATAAGTCTTAGGCTCAAACTCAGAAAGATCGAAGAAAATAACTAAAGCATAGGTTATATAATCAGCAAAAGCTAATCTTTTATTAGGAATTATCTTCCTTTTGGCTCTATCTCTTGTAAAAAGATACTCAGAAGTAACTTAGAATTTGAACTAGAAACCCATTTCTTCTCTAAACAATCCTTGGGTTCACTCTGTAAACTTAACTCAGTTGACTCAAGATTGACTTCAATACTTTCAAAAGGTTTATCTAAGTTATTCTCCACCTCAGAAAATAACTTTAGCTCTCTAGAAGGTTGACTGTCTTGGCTTTCTAACATAGGCTCACTTTGATCTTTTTGTTTACAGGGCATTTTACACTCATAAAAAATAACATTTCTACTTATAATGACTTTAAACCCTTGACCTTCCTTGACTTAAAGTCCATAACCTTTCACTCCCTAGGGATAACCTAAGATGACACATTTCAAACTTCTAGGTTCTAGTTTACCTACTATTTGGTGTGCATAAGCTGCACAACCAAACACTCTAAGCGTACTATAGTCTGGAACCTTTCCAGCCATATTTGCTCAGGATTTCTAAACTCTAAGGCAAAGGAAAGGGACAGCTTTACTAAATAAGCAGCAAACATTAAGGCTTCACCCCCAAACAAAGAAGGAAGACCAGAGGAGATCAACATACATCTAACTTTATCTAGCAAGGTTCTATTCATCCTTTCAGCACCCAATTTTGCTGAGGAGTATGTTTAACAGTTTTATACCCTAAGGATACCTTTAGAGGTGCAGAACTCATCAAACTCTTTATTACAAAACTCAAGACCATTGTCAATTCTAAGAACCTTAACAAACTTACCTACTTGGTTTTCTACCAGGGTTTTCCACTCCCTAAATTAAAAAAGGCTTCATCCTTAGACTTTAAAAGACTTATCTAGACTTTCCTAGAAAAATCATCAACTATGGATAGAAAGTAATGTTTACCAATTTGAGTTTGGACACGTAAAGGACCCCATATATCAGCATGCACATAATCAAGCACAGACTTGGTTCTATTGACACTCACATTAAAGCTCAACCTATGTTGTTTTCCTAACACACAATTTTCACAAAAATCTAACTTACTAATTTTGTCTTTACCAAAAACATTCATTTTGCTAAGATAATACAAACCTTTTTTCACTTATGTGACCCAATCTTGGATGCCACATAACAGTATTATCAGCAAAGTCATTCACAGAAGCATTTAAATAGTTATTACAGGTATTTCCAAGAAATATATATAGGTGATAGATTATAATTTATAAATGTTTTATATACCTTGATACTTAAATTAAGCATGTTTTATTCATTTAAAATATATTAATATATGTTTTTCTATATTTTAGGTGATTTTGACACCGAGGAAGAGAATTTGAAGAAAAAGGGTAAAATTATAATTAAAAGCATGCAGGCATTAGTCCAGGCTCTAACCCTGGCGCCTGGCCTGTGATTTCAGTTGCTGCGAAGCAGCGAGACAGAGCAGCCCAGGCGCGTTCCCAGGCGTGCAGCCCAGGCGCCTGAGCTGGCGGGATTTTGGTCAGTTTAGGCGCGTTTTTGTGTGTTTTGTAGCTCTAGGCTTTTAGTTTAAATAGGTTTAAGCTATCTTGTAATAGGGTAGCTGTTTTTAGAACAAAAACAACAAAGAATTGAGCTTTCTAACAACTATGAGTAGCTAAATCTCTCTCTTGGGTATGAGTATTATTCATTACTAAAGTATAAGGTGTGAGACTTGGTTTATAAGTTTTAATTCAATTATAATTATTCAATTTGTGTTCTTCCAATTTATTTGTTTCTTATTCAATTCTTTTTTGATTATAATTTGGATCCGTTATAATTATTTGTGGATTGAGTATTTGCTAATTAGGAATTCAATCGTATTGAATGTTCTATGTTTAGTAGCATTTTGATTTTAATAATTGCATGCTAAGCTTTTGTTAATCTCTTAGGAGAATGCATAATAGATTAAAGTTTTACAACGTTTGTAGAACTTGTTTATTGTTGGTTGCTATTGTTCTTAATGCTGTTCTGATTTGATATAGATCACGTTGGTTTAGATATTTCAGAATTAGGATTAATTTACGATTGTATCTGAATTAATTAATTGTGAGAGTTAGAATAAAATTGGCCGTGCTATTTTATTCAATCCACCATTGAATGATTATTTCTGGATATATTTTTGTCTGTGATCACCTGTTCTTTAGTAATTGAAGATACTCTGACCCAAGGTTTTCTCCAATTGTTATTTTCGATATTTATTAATTTGTTTGCTTTAATAATTGAACTTCCCAACATAAAATCCCCCTTTTATCTTTTTAATTTTGCTTTAATTGGAATAGAAATAGTTTGATCATCAGTCTCTGTGAAATCGACCTGAACTTGCTGCTACTACAGTAGCATTTAAATTCAGTAATTAATTTTGGTGTTTACGACACGCATCAAATTTTGGCGCCGTTGCCGGGGACTGTGTTTCAATTTTCTTTCTATTCTAATTTTAGTTTTAGTTTGTTTTGAGATTCTATTGTTTCAGGTATATGACTAGACGATCAAACAAAGAAGATCTGAGCTTTGATCCAGAGATTGAAAAGACTGCAAAGCAATTAAGGAAAGACACAAAGGCAGCTAAGAGAAAGGCGGTAGAGAGTGCTACTACTTCATCTGGCCCTGATCTAACTCTGGATTTGAGTGCTGACAGTGATTCTGAGTTTGAAGAGATGGCAGCCCCTGCTAACAACAATAGGCCTCTCACTTTGAAGGAGTTGGCCGCTCTAGATTTGAATTCTCAACCTTTATGCATTGAATTTCCTGAAGTTCAAGCCACATTTGAATTAAAATCTGGACTAATTCATTTACTCCCTTCTTTTTATGGCAAAGCAGGTGAAGATCCGCACAAGCATCTAAAAAAGTTTCATGTGGTTTGTTTTGGGATGAAGCCTCATGGTGTAACTGAAGAACAAATCAAGATGAGAGCATTTTCTTTTTCACTCAAGGATGCAGCAAAGGATTGGTTATATTACCTTCCTTCAGAATCTATTAATTCATGGAATGACATGAAGTGAATATTTTTAGAAAAATATTTTCCGGCTTCTAGAGCTGCTAGCATCAGAAAAGAAATATGTGGCATTCGACAATTTGATGGTGAATTATTATATGAATATTGGGAGCGATACAAAAAGTTGTGTTCAAGTTGCCCTCACCATCAAATCAGCGAACAACTCCTCATCCAGTACTTTTATGAGGGAATGTCACCCATGGAAAGGAGTATGGTGGATGCAGCAAGCATAGGTGCTTTAGTTGATAAAACTCCGGCAGAAGCCAAACATCTCATCTTTACTATGGCTGCAAACACTCAACAGTTTGGCTTAAGATCTACCCAACCATTCAAGAAGGTTAATGAGGTAAGTACTTCTAATATTGAGCAACAAATTTCTGACTTAACATCATTAGTTCGACAGTTGGCTGTAGGTCAAGCTCAAGCTGCTGTGGTTTGCGGAATTTGTTCAGTTGTGGATCATCCTACAGATTCATGCCCAACACTTCAAGATGATGAGACTATTCAACAAGCAAATATGGTTGGTGGTTTTTCGGGACAAACACAACGCAAATATGATCCGTTTTCAAACACGTACAATCCTGGATGAAAGGATCATCCTAATTTGCGTTATGGTAACAACTCAGGACAAAACAGTTACCAACAGCAGTATCAACCAAGACCCCCACCAGCAGAATCTCCTAAATCAGGTATGTCCATGGAAGATATCGTGAAAGCTTTAGCCACTAACACTCAACAATGGCAACAGGACGCAGCAAAGAGGTTTCAGAATTTGGATACTCAAATGAGCCAAATAGCAACTGCTGTGGGGAAGATTCAAACAAATCAATCTGAACAATTGCCATCCCAACCAATTAATCCACGAGAAGAAGCTAAAGCCATCACCTTAAGAAGTGGGAAAGAAGTGGACAATTCCAAGAAGGACACTCCAGACACTAAAAAGAAGCATCAAGTGGAAGAAGAAATTACAGTTGAAGCATCAACTAAGGTAAACTCAAAATCTTTTTATATTTCTTCTAACAATTCAATTGTTGCTCCCTTTCCTAGCAGATTGACCAAGGGTAAAAAAAAAATGAGCAAGAAAAAGAGATCTTGGACACTTTCAGGAAGGTAGAGGTAAATATTCCACTAATTGATGCCATTAGACAAATTCCTCGGTATGCTAAGTTCCTCAAAGAGCTATGCACCAACAAAAGGAAACTAAGAGGAGATGAAAAGATTAAGGTAGGTGAGAATGTCTCAGCAATTTTGCAGAGAAAGCTACCACAAAAATGTAAAGACCCAGGTACGTTCACTATACCTTGCATAATTGGAAATACTAAAGTTGAGCGTGCTTTGCTAGACTTAGGAGCTTCTATAAATGTAATGCCCCAATCTTTGTATGCAAATTTAAAATTGGGTCCCTTGAAAGAAACTCGAGTTATTATCCAACTAGCAGACATATCTAATGCTTACCCTGAAGGGGTAGTGGAAGATGTTTTGGTGCAGGTGAATGGAATGGTTTTTCCAGCAGATTTTTATATCCTTAACATGGAGAATGACACATCACCGAATTCAGCTTCCATTATTCTTGGGCGACTATTTTTGAAAACTGCCCGCACTAGGATTGAGGTACACGAGGGGACTCTAACTATGGAATTTGATGGGGATCTAATTACATTTAATCTCTTTGAGGCAATGAGGTATCCTGCTGAAACTCCCTCATGCTTTAGTATAGATATAATTGATGACTTAGTGCAGGAAATGTTTGAAATGGATGGCAAAGATGAATTAGAGGTTGTGCTTCAACAAGGATTGACATATGACGATTTGCAAGATAAAGGGCCATTAAAAGAAGAAATCATAGACACTGTGATGGCATTACAATCATTGCCGCTAGCACCTATCAGGTATGTCCTTTCTCAAATTGAATTGAATACTCCTAACAACAATTTGTTTCCTTCTGTGGTGCTGGCTCCAGCTTTGGAATTGAAACCTTTGCCGGACCACTTGAAGTATGCATACTTGGGAGATACTGAGACCTTACCTGTGATCATAGCAAATGGTTTGACTTCGCTTCAAGAAGAAAAGTTGCTCTGAGTGCTTAGAGAATACAAGACTGCAATCGAGTGGACCATAGCAGACATTAAAGGCATCAGCCCTTCATTATGTATGCACCAGATTTTGTTGGAGGATGAAGCTAAACCCAGTCGTGAAGCTCAAAGGAGGCTCAACCCATCCATGATGGAAGTAGTGAAGAAAGACATCCTGAAGCTACTTTCTGTAGGAATTATTTACCCTATCTCAGATAGCAAGTGGGTGAGCCCAGTCCAAGTGGTACCAAAGAAGACTGGCATCACAGTGGTGAAAAATCAGGATAATGAGCTCATTCCAACTAGAGTGCAAAATGGATGGCGTGTGTGTATTGATTATCGAAAACTAAACATGGCCACAAGAAAAGATCATTTCCCTCTTCCCTTCATCGATCAAATGTTAGAAGGTTTGGCAGGTAAAACTCACTATTGTTTTCTTGATGGTTATTCAGGTTACAATCAAATTGTGATTGCTCCAGAGGACCAAGAGAAAACAACATTCACATGTCCCTTTGGTACATTTGCTTACCAGAGGATGCCTTTTGGACTCTGCAATGCCCCAGCAACCTTTCAAAGATGCATGATGAGTATTTTTTCTGATCATATTGAAAAATGCATTGAAGTTTTCATGGATGACTTTACTGTTTATGGTGATTCCTTTGATGCATGCTTAGCTAATTTAACATGTGTTCTGAAACGTTGCATTGAAACTAATTTGGTATTAAATTTTGAAAAATGTCACTTTATGGTTGACAAGGGTATTGTTCTTGGGCATGTTATTTCGGGTACTGGGATAGAAGTAGATAAAGCTAAAGTGGATATAATTATGAGTTTACCTTATCCCAAAAGTGTGCGGGAAGTGCGTTCTTTTCTTGGTCATGCAGGTTTTTACCGCAGGTTTATCAAAGACTTCTCAAAGATAGCCTTGCCTTTGTCTAAGCTTTTACAAAAGGATGTGGTTTTCCATTTTGACCAACAGTGCAAGGATGCCTTTGAAAAGCTTCAAGCTGCGCTCACCACAACTCCAATCATTCAACCACCGAATTGGGATCTTCCATTCAAATTATGTGTTATGCGAGTAACTTTTCCGTTGGAGCTGTTCTTGGACAAAGGAATGAAAATCACACTTATGTGATTTACTATGCCTCGCGGACATTAAATGACGCTCAATGCAATTATACTACCACTGAAAAGGAGCTCCTAGCTGTAGTTTTTGCTTTAGACAAGTTTCGATCATATTTACTTGGTACTAAAGTAATTGTTTTCTCTGATCATGCAGCTTTGAAGTATCTATTATCCAAGAAATAAGCGAAGCCACGAATCATTCGCTGGATCCTTTTATTGCAAGAATTTGATTTGGCAATCAAAGATAAAAAAGGAGCGGAAAATCTTGTAGCTGATCACCTCAGCAGATTGGTGCGTGAAGAAGAGCCTCTACCTTTGCACGAAATTTTTCCCGATAAGCATCTTTATGCTTCTCAAGTTGTTGCAGGGTTTCTTCGATCTAACATTTTCAACAGGTTTGGCGTTCCAAAAGCGCTAATCAGTGACCTTGGTACGCATTTCTGCAATAGAGTGGTGGAAGCGTTACTAAGCAAATATGGAGTGATACATAGAACTTCTACTGCCTATCATCCACAAACTAACGGTCAAGCTGAGGTCTCAAACCGTGAAGTTAAATCCATTTTAGAAGAAATGGTGAATCCAAATCGCAAAGAATTGGAGTTTGCACTTAGACGATGCACTTTGGGCATACCGAACTGCATATAAAACACCCATTGGGATGTCTCCTTATCGGTTGATATTTGGAAAACCGTGCCATCTTCCAGTAGAAATTGAGCATAAAACATACTGTGCAGTCTGCCAAAGCAACATGGATTCTGACAAAGTTGGTGAGCACCGGAAGTTACAGCTACAAGAATTAGAAGAGATCCGTCGTGAGGCCTATGAAAATTCCAAAATTTATAAAGAGAAGGTGAAAGTTTTTCATGATAAACTCTTGCTACGAAAAAACTTTGAGATAGGACAAAAGGTGTTACTCTACAATTCTAAATAAAGCAGATGCCAGGTAAGTTGAAATCCTGTTGGATTGGTCCTTTTGTGATTACTAATATTTTTCTTTATGGTACAGTAGAGATCAAGAGTTCGGAGACCAACCAAATGTTTAAGGTCACTGGACATTGCTTAAAACCATTTTGTGAAGGATTTACAGAACAAGTGGCGGAAGAAGTCCAATTGGCCATAATCTCATGATCAAAAAGGAGTTTGAACAAAATGTGTCTGATATGGTGTAGCGCACAACATCATCGAGCTAACGACATTAAACAAAAGCGCTATGTGGGAGGCAACCCACAAAAAAAAAAAACGAAACGCAGCACCAAGCGCCTGGGATGGCGCCTGGGAATGCGCCTGGCAAGCTCTGCCTGCTAGGCTGCGAGACCAAAAAAAAATCGCAGAACCAGGCGCCATCCCTGGCGCCTGGCAGGCTCTACCTGCTAGACTGCGAACAAAAAAAAAAAAAACCATTATGCCTGACCCAAACCCAAACTCCAGTTCACCCACCTAAAATCCAACTTAAACCACCCGAAATCCCACCCCAATTTTCCCAATTTCAAACCCTAAATTACCCAACTTTCCTTCCTCCTTCCACCTAGCGTCACCAACCGATACACCTCCATTGCAGCTCTACCTCCACTCCCGCCATTGTCAGTTCCTCCTCCACTCCCGGTCAGTTCCTTCACCACCGCCGGTCAGCCATTATCATCGCCCAGACAGCACCGACAACCTCAAGGCAACGCCGACCACTGCCACCATCCTCCGGTTGTCTTTGCCATCGTCATTCCTCTCTGGTCACTGGGTATCATCAATTCATTTTTTTCTTTGCTAGTTCTGAATTGTTGTTACTTTATTGCAATTTGGAATACAATTCTGGGCTGGTTAATTGATAAGTTGTGAATGCATGTTCATGCTCATATTCTAACTTGCTAGTTTAAGCTGATATTGGTTTGCAACACTTGTGTTNACCTCAAGGCAACGCCGACCACCGCCACCATCCTCCAGTTGTCTTTGCCATCGTCGTTCCTCTCTGGTCACTGGGTATCATCAATTCATTCTTTTCTTTGCTAGTTCTGAATTGTTGTTACTTTATTGCAATTTGGAATACAATTCTGGGCTGGTTAATTGATAAGTTGTGAATGCATGTTCATGCTCATATTCTAACTTGCTAGTTTAAGTTGATATTGGTTTGCAACACTTGTGTTTGTATAATGGTATTTTATGGCAGATTTTAAAGTCCACATTATCTTATTTTAAACCCTATGAGTTTTGTTATGCCATATTAACTCTCAATCTCTGCACTTAAATATAGTTGAAGATGCTAGTGATGTGTACCTCATATTCTAAATCTTTCCATGCATTGTATGGTATTCCTATTTTCCTGCCATATCAGTTATGTTCATATTCCATGTTGACGGGTTAGTCTGTGGGTGGTGGAAGTTGTGGTATTCATATCTGTGTTCTTGGATGTACTTGCATATCTGTCTTTAGGTTTTGACACTAATGGTACGCACAAGACAATCTTGTGTTGCGGCTCATGAGTCTGCTCCTCCTGCCAGTACCACCCGTACTCGTGCTTCCTCTCGAGCTAAGCCCCGGCCCACATCTCATTCTTCAGCTCGGGGCTCTTCACGGCGACCGGGTGTTTCGGTCCCTCCTCTTAGTGAGTCTGAAGCATTGCGTTTTACTTCCCACGCTAATGCTCAATGGTGTGCAGCAAGGAGATCTAATTCTCTTGTCGTGGAAAAATCAATTTCAGCACCCATTGATTCCTTGTTCCATTTGACTGATGCCTTTGACTCGATCGGGTGGCGCGGTGTGCTTCAATTGTCCGAAGCTTACTATCCGCAGTTAGTATTGGATTTTTACGCCAATATAGAAGGCAAAGACAATCCTATCACTCAAACCGTTACGTCTTATGTAAAGGGGCGCCGTATCCATCTTATTAAGGCCATTCTTGCCTCTATTTTGGAGGTGCATGATGAGGGACCGGATTTTTTAATGGTCAAGGATCGTGTCCCAGCTGATCCTCACTTTCGGTTACATAAAGCTGCAGATCGTTTGGCATGCTGGCCAATTCTACGTCCATCCAAGCAAATATCAAGCCTCGGTTTATAGCACTACCACTTTGCCAATTCGTCAGCGGGAGTTAGTCTATTTATATAGTGCTAATGTTCTTCCCCGGGCGAGCAGTTTGAATGAGGTCTGGTTGGTGGACATCTATTTCTTGGATAAGATGCTTCATGGGCTACAAGGTCTTCCCGGTCTCCCTCTTGCTTCCATTATTCTTAGTCAGATGAGGCAAACGGTTTGACTTCACCGCCCAGATAAGTCTTTGCCGTATCCACTTTTGTTAACTAAGGTCTTTGAACATTTTGAAGTGGATCTATCTGGCAAGGATGTGCGTATGACTAAGACTGCCGATGTAATTACTAAGGCTACTCTGCGACGTCACCAGTTTGTTAAGGTACGGGGAGTATGGACACAACCAGGCAATTCTTCTACTGCCAATACTGCAGCTTTTAGCAAGATACCTGAGCCTGCTGCAGGTCACAATGAGATGCCTCCGCTGCTGGGTATTGAGGGCCCTCCCTCTTCGGATTTTTCTATTTAGGAGTCTCTTCAGCGCCTTGAGGCTATGTGTGCTGGTTTGGTTACGAGGCAAACCACAATGGAAACTCAATTGCAGCAACAGAATGAACAACTTCAGCAGATTTGGGATGCTGTGGACTCTTCTACACAACCATCTCCATAGTTTGGCTACACATCAGGGATGTTATTTCTTACCTCCTCATTTATTTTTGTTTGTTTTACTGTACATTGAGGGAAATGTAAGCTTTAAGTGTTGGGGGGTCATTAGATATTTAAGTTTTATTTTTGTTGCTTTGTTAGGTTAGTTACTTATTTTTATTATTATGTTATTTTGTGTCTTAATTTGTTTGTTTTTGGATTGAGATTTGTGACTGCCTTTGCTTTAGTTATCGCTGTTAATCACTATGAATTCTGCTAATTTCAATATTATGAATAGAGATTTAGATACAATGAAGCGAATAGCATGGCTAGTTAAGTGAGTTTAACAATCTGAAGTCTGCTTTGCTGATCGTTGAAATTAGGCAAAATGAAAGCTAATGTCGGCAATGTCATACTTAAGTGAGCTTTTGAACCTTTAATTTGAAGTAATTATTTCCTTCAATCATTTTTGTGGGTGGTTTTCGTGTTTGAGTTTGTATCTTTAGAACTTGCATTGACATACTTATTGAGATCACAGTGCTGCATTTCTGCATTAGAATGATGAAGGCAATTTTTTTTGTTTTAACCATTTAGCCTAAAAAGCCAACCTTTACACTTATCATCGTTTAACCCCTTTGAGCTTTTATGACTTTTTTTTTCTTTTTCTTTGTTCTTTAGCCTCCATTACAAGCCTTTGACTTAATTTTTGACTACTTTTTTCTATCCTAAGTCTAATTGAGCATTTGAAATGTGCAATGGTGAGTTTTGAAAGTTGTTGAAACAAAAAGATCGTGTGATTAAGTGCAGGGATGACCATATTTATGATGATTGGTCTGAGTAGATGGTGTTAAATGGTTGAAGCGGAATCTTTAAAGTTCTCTTGTTGTGATGTGTTTATTCAAAAAAAAAAAAGGAAACAAAAATAGCAGTGGAAAGAATTTGTGAAAGAAAGAAAAGAAAAGAAAAAAATAAATATATATATATATATATATTTTGCTTTTGTATCGAAGCATGAAAAGTGGGCTAAGTATGATGAGTTTAGAGGAGAAATGATATAATTTGGACTTGTTGGGTACTTACAAGATCATATTTTGAATGCTCATTCGGACTTTAGATATCAACCCTTTGATTCTTTATTTTTTTTTTCTTTCTTTGACATGCCGTTACCCAAGCTACAATATAACCTTTTGAAAGACCTTTAGATTTTTGCTTAAGTGTATGCTGGGTGGTGGAGATGAGATTGATAACCAAGCTTATGATAGAACGAGCTTTTTCATTGAATTTGAGTGAATAGTTTCAACCATTTTAAACACTTGAGTGATTAGAGAGGAATTCGTGAGTTGATTGCCGAATTAGTTGAACTTGAGCTTAATTGCGGTGATTGTTAGTAAGGTTGAAGATTGTTGGATTCATTTGGTTTTGATATGCTAATTGTTGAGTTAAGTATGTCTCTGTTTATAAATATTAAGGTGCTTAATTGATTTGGAAAATATTTTTTTATTTCACGATTTGCCCGAGACGTGCAAAGCTTAAGTGTGGGGGTATTTGATAGATCATAATTTATAAATGTTTTATATACCTTGATACTTAAATTAAGCATGCTTTATTCATTTAAAATAGATTAATATATGTTTTTCTATATTTTAGGTGATTTTGACACCAAGGAAGAGAATTTGAAGAAAAATGGCAAAATTGTAATTAAAAGCATGCAGGCATTAGTCCAGGCTCTAACCCAAGCGCCTGCCCAGGTGCCTGGCCGATGATTTCAGCTGCTGCAAAGCAGCGAGACAGAGCAGCCCAGGCGCGCAGCCCAGGCGCCTGGGCTGGCGCGATTTTGGTCCGTTTAGGCGCGTTTTTGTGTGTTTTGTAGCCCTAGGTTTTTAGTTTAAATAGGTTTAAGCTATCTTATAATAGGGTAGCCGTTTTTAGAACAAAAACAACAAAGAATTGAGCTTTCTAACAACTATAAGTAGCTAAATCTCTCTCTTGGGTATGAGTATTATTCATTACTAAAGTATAAGGTGTGAGACTTGGTTTATAAGTTTTAATTCAATTATAATTATTCAATTTGTGTTCTTCCAATTTATTTGTTTATTATTCAATTCTCTTTTGATTATAATTTGGATCCGTTATAATTATTTGTGGATTGAGTATTTGCTAATTAGGAATTCAATCGTATTGAATGTTCTATGTTTAGTAGCACTTTGATTTTAATAATTGCATGCTAAGCTTTTGTTAATCTCTTAGGAGAATGCATAATAGATTAAAGTTTTACAACGTTTGTAGGACTTGTTTATTGTTGGTTGCTATTGTTCTTAATGCTGTTCTGATTTAATTTAGATCACGTTGGTTTAAATATTTCAGAATTAGGATTAATTTACGATCGTATCTGAATTAATTAATTGTGAGAGTTAGAATAAAATTGGCCGTGCTATTTTATTCAATCCAACATTGAATGATTATTTTTGGATATATTTTTGTCTGTGATCACCTGTTCTTTAGTAATTGAAGATACTCTGACCCAAGGTTTTCTCCAATTGTTATTTTCGATATTTATTAATTTGTTTGCTTTAATAATTGAACTTCCCAACATAAAATCCCCTTTTATCTTTTTAATTTTGCTTTAATTAGAATATAAATAGTTTGATCATCAGTCTCTGCGGAATCAACCTGAACTTGCTGCTACTACGGTAGTGTTTAAATTCAGTAATTAATTTTAGTGTTTACGACACGTATCAATAGGCCATTTCTCTTGATTCCTTTCATAATAGTGAATGAACTTTTAGATATTTTCATTACACTATTTTCAGTTTTACAAGTATAACCACATTCATTAAGCATGCCAATGAAATAAGATTTCTTTTTAGATTAGGCACATGTCTAACATTAGAAAGAGATTTAACATATCCATTATGCAATTTAAGGTTAATACTACCAGTGCCAAGAATATCACATAAAACATTATTTCCACGCATTACTTTTCCAACAATTATTTCAGAATAATCATAAAAGGCATTAACATCATGACACATATGGAAAGAGCATCCTAAATAAAGAACCCATTCAAAATTAGTAATAACAGAAAAAACTATGAATACTTCACAAAAAACAAGATCAGAAGAAACTACAGACAATTCACCAGAAAGACTTTTATAGTTACGATTTACATTCTGTCCCTTATCATTTTCATCTCTCTTTCTTTTGTAACAGTTCCTAATTAAATGACATTGTTTCTTACAGTAGTAGCAAAGCCTATTATTGTTACTGTTGCTTCTATTATAGTTATTAAACTATTATTTACTTTTTGCCTAGAATTACTTCTTGAATTAAACATGTTCTTATTGAAAATACTATTTTTATTAAAAGGCCTTCCTTTGACAAACAAACCCTCATTTTTAACTTATGTTTTGAACTTTAATTCCTGAGACTTCAAAGCATTAGTAGCATAATATAAAGTGAGAGAATATCCATCATACTTAATTATATTTTTCACATCTTTAAAAGAATCCGGCAGAAAATTTATTAGAATAACATAATAATGTTCTTAAGAGAATTTTTCACCACAATCAGTCAAACTTAGCAATAAACAATTATAGGCATCAAGATTAAAGTCAAGATCTTTATTACCACCCATTTTAAAATTAAAAAATTTCTCTAACAAATGAATACGATCAAGCAAAAATTTAGTAAGAAATAATTCAAGTTTAATCCAAAATTCAGTAGTGTATTTTACCTCGTTCACTTTTCGAAGTACATTATCGGACAAATGCAGTATGATAATGCTAAAGGTAATTTAATCCATTTCTACCTTTTTAGTATCATCGGTCCCAAAGATGTATGAACCATTGATTGCCTTAGCAACCTTCATCTAAACTAGTACTACTTTCATTTTTCTTCTCCATAGAAGAAAGTCTTCCTTACCATCAAAAACTTCAACTCCAACTTTAGCAGCAATAGTATATCACAGAGAACAAAAAATAGATGCAAAGGAGAATAAATAACACAAGGTATTGCACAAAGTAGAAAACAAAATAATAAAATTAATCAAAGACATTAGAATATATATATATATATATATATATCACACATAAGAAATATCTATAACGCACATAAATGAAGATTGTAATGAGAGATTTATATATCACACATAAAAAAAATATCAGAATAAACAAATTATTCACAACAAAAAATAAAAACACAGAACTGATCAACCTAAAAAGTTGATCTACAACCTCTTGTTCTCTAAAGGAAACTAGGACCTCCAGTCATTAGTAAAAATCGGGCTTAAACTAACACATTAAATAAACTCTTGGTTTTCCTATACAGACACAAACACAGAGAAAAAACGAAAGAGGCTCTACGAATCTCTAAGGATATAGAAAAATCCAACAGTTTCTACCAAGATGACAATGATCTGAAAAGTAGACTCAGAGAAACGAGGACAAGCCCTAGGATCTATACCAAGATTTTACTGATAAAAATTATAATTGGCACGGATCAAGAGACACACAAACAAGAAATGTTTAAATCCCCTAATCTTTACGGACTTACAATAATTCTCTACAAAGCCTTCTCAGATTAAATAAAAAAAAAAAAAAAAACCCTAAATCGGCACACAAATTAAAAAAGGACACATAGACACTACATGTTTAAATCCCCTAATCTTTACGGACTTACAATGTTTCCACTACAAAGCCTTCTCAGATTAAAAGAAAAAAACCCTAAAAGAAAAGACCAACAACGTAAGAACAAGAAATTTAAAGAACTAGGCTTTGATACCAAATGTTAAGAAATATGTAACCATAAAATATAAACCTCAAACAGAAAACGGCGTTGGATCGAAAAATTAAAGGAAATCAGTATCAAGACACAATAATTTTACGTGGTTTAACAAAGTAAACTCTATTTATATCCATAGTGCTCTGGTAACGGAGCCTATGCTATAATCTCAGAGAAATCCATAAGAATACAAACTAAGAACATCTACACACAGTAGAACTTCAAAAATCTTCTACAAACACTCGGAAAGATTTACACACAATAAATCACTTAGTATATCTCACACAAACAAAGAACAAAGGAAGAAGACGAAGAGATTGCACAAAGTTTCTCTCACTACTCTCTCTCTAGAAAACCCTAGAAATTACACATAATGAATCGTCACAATGTGAAGACGCATATAAAGTGCTTGGTGCAATCAGATGGTCACGTGGAATAATCTCAAAAGCCTCAGAAAACCAACCGACTCCAAGTGAAATGCACAGTATCATTAAAGGAATGGAAAACGTCAACACATTAAATCTATAACAGTAGCAATTAACAGTAATTAAAAAGAGTAACAATAACAACTATAATTCAGGATTAATAATTAACATATTCAATATGGAAGAATCATGCCTCAAGATCATATTGGAAAAAAGGTCAGAGACTTTCCTGATGAGCTGAAAAGAAGAAGACAAATCCAACAATTCTTTGAAATAATCATTTATGCTTCTTCTCATATTCCTCATATTTCCTCTCTTACAAGCCCCATTTTAAGGCATTTGAAGAAAAAAGCAACCCCGTGGTCTTCTGAAGCAACATTGGCTATAATCAAAATAAAAGAGAATTGCAAAGCCCTGCCTCCATAGAAAATTCCAGGTATTGGTCAATGTATTTGATAAATTTTGGATAGCAGTTATCATAAAAGAATATGGAGGTTCCAGAGAAGTATACGGATATTAATTAATTAAGAACATGAAAAAATACTTGGGGAGCAAAACATCTCATCTTTGGAGTACTTCTTTCAAATATGCAGTTGAGCATGTAGAAGCCCTAGAATCTGCCGATGTGCTGAGAAACAGCCACAAAATTGCGAAGCACCTTCCTCTAAGAAAAATCACCATATCCCACTGTTGTCACCGATACAACAGAGAGATAAATGTTGAGTTGAATGTCTAAACACTCAAAATAGAAAATTGCTATTGTTCCTATGACCACGAAAAATGCAATGATTCCTAGAGACACCCACATCTTCGTTCTTATGGCCATATTTCCCTTCTTAGCAAAAATAAACTCTATTCGATCAAAAACGAATTGTACCACAGCGAACCCATTCAAGAAAATGTCAACCACCAACAAACCAGCTAACAGCAAAATAATAGTGAGAATTTTTGGTAACAATGACCATGGAACTAGATCACCGTACCCAGTGGTGCAGAGAGTTACCACAGTGAAGTAGGTGGAGTCCACTAGGGGGCATTGATGTGTTCTGCCTTGCATGAAAGCCAATGTGTCATAATGCCAAATATGACATAGATAGCCAGAAAAAGCACTGGGACAATAGTCCAAAGGTGGCCTCCATTTGATTCTTCCTTGGATTGGCGTGTTGGACATTAACAAATTAATCATATATCATAAATTGAAGAATAAGAAAGTTTATATGATTAATAAATTATGGGGTGCTTTAACACATTGGTTTAGAATAATTTTCCATGGCCAAAAAATATAAAATAAAGGGCCATTTTACATTTGGCTCAATCACCAAAAAAAAATAAAACCGCCTTCAAAGTCATACACAAACTAAACTATATTCTGCAAGTTTCTGGCAATTGAGATCATTCATAAAAAATTAATAAATGTACCTGAATAGGCCTAGCTAGCTAACCCTGCTCAGTCTTTCTTTTATTGGTCTTTTTATTCAATTTTCCCATAATGTGAGAAATTAGCTGTCACTGCAGTATCAGAGTCTAATTGCTGAATAACCACTGCTCCAATAGTATTCCCGTCCCCCCTCAGTGCCCTCACTGTCCAAGTAAATGAACCAAAACCAAAACTAGATTTTAAACCAGATTTTGTGTTATACTTTGTGTTTCTAAAGAAATTTAGCTAGATAACCCAGAATATAAAATTAATATATATACCTGAATAGACCTAGCTAGATAACCCTACTCAACCTTTTCCTTATGTACAATTTTCCCATAATATGAACAGGGTTTAAATGAAAAAAAATAAAAATGACAGGTCAATGATTGATTCGGTTACAAACTTATTTTAACATAACATATAGATACAAAATTTTCAATTTGAATTCAACAAAATATCATTTTACAACAATAATTACAAAATTATTTGTATAACAGATCAATGATTGATTCTGTTAGCTTGTTAGCTAGTTTACATCACAAGAATATAAAGATACCAAAATATACAGTTCCTATATGACAATACTAAGTTTAAGTCTATCAAATGCAGAGCTAGTTCAACTGGTATGAATAAAGACCAAGACTCTTGTTATCGTGCCGAAGATTTTTTCACTACTTTCTGAGCGTGTGAAAAAGAATTTTCTGAAATAGATTTCCACTGTGCAATGTGGAATTCCAAGATGACAGTTTAGTCAAATTAGAATTGGTTCAGTTGGTGCGGTAGATTTTTGAGTTTTTTAATGAAACATAGAAGAAAATCAAACTGCATACAATTCCAACTAAATGGGGTTTTCTTGAATCCAAAGTAAACAACTTCCTTGAGGCAAGTAGTGTTATCAACAAATCAAATGTGTTTTAAAAAAAAAATTCATGATTATTTGGGTTCTATCAGAAAAGGGACATTGTAGAAAAACCTGATGGTTGATCAATGTTTGTTGGTTGTGGTGGTTGTGATGATGATCCGCCAGAGCCAGAGCCTTCAGCTTCCATCATATGAATAAAGATTGAAAATCTTGGAGTTGCAGAGGTTTTATCTTCTTCTTGGAGTTGGAGAAAGAAACAGAAAAAGTATTCTAACTCTTACTCTTAAATATGATAGAACTATACGTTGAAACGACTAACAAATTTTAAAATGACATGGTTAATTGGCAAGTACCGGAAACATACAAATTTCTTGGTCCCACCTAATTGGACATATTCATTGTAGTAGCTTATTATTTTTTATTATTATTATTATTATTATTTTGGATCATTTAAAGCTCTACTTTAGCTCATCTTCATCATATTCTCTTTTTTATTATTAGAAAAAATGAAAACAATCTAGTTAAAGAAATGATTGGAAGATAATTAGCTTCTTCTTTTTTTTCTTCTTTTTTCTTTTTTTTTAGGGATATTGGCATTGTTAGTTCCAAAATTATGTTCATATTTTCACTTTGGTCTTCAATTTTTTTTATTTTATTTTTTTGGATCGTAAAACTTCAGTTTTTATTACAGTTTGATCATTGAAACTATTTTTAATCTAACTTTTAGTAGTGTACCTAAAACAACAAAATTACGACGTTAAGCAATCTTGTGAACCCCTACATGTTGTATCACTATTGAGCATATTACACACCTTGAAATTGGTAAATATTAGACTAAAAATAATTTTAAAAACCAAAATGTAAGAAAAACTAAAATTTAAGGACTAAATTGCTAAAAAAAGAATCAAACTTTTAAATATGAGTATAGTTCAAGAACTAAAAGTTCCACCTTTTTTTTTCATTTCTTTTATCAAATGGAAGGTAAGTTAGTTAGTCTTTTGTTTGCCCTGAAATTAAATGAATAGAAAGATTGCAGATCAAATACTTTCAAGAAGGAAGGATGAAACTAGTCTTACTCTCTTGGTTTCGAAAGGCTAAATGTTCAAGCCATGAATGAGGATGAAACTAATTTCTTATTCATCAAGATGATTGAGCAATTTTAGGAATATTTTGTTTCCTTTTTTTGCTACTTTATAAGTAAATCAGCCACAGCCGCGAACTTTTCCGCAAAACAACTTGGAAAATCTTTAGAGTTCATCAAATTTGTTAAAAAATAAAGTCATTTGATATTAGTACTAATAATGTCACAGATGAAAAAACAAAGCACATGTAGCAAAAGCTAAATAATGAAAACAGGGATGAACTTTTATAGCATACAAATTGTTTTTCTTCCATCAAAATTTTGGTTCTGCTTTCATATAAATGCAAAGCTAGTTTGTGACCAAGAAGAGTAAATAATAAACGTGCTTGATAATACAAAGTTCCAATGAACAAAAGTTTCATTAATAATAGAAAGCAATATGGAAAGACTTGCAAAGTTCTGTGTTCAGCAGATGAGGACATAGCCTGCACCGTTCTGAAGTATGCGTGCAGTATTCGAGTTGGTTGATGGAACAGTCTTCCGAACTTGAGCATGAGACACTGCTTCTTGCTGAAACATCTTAACCAGTTCTTGAAGCTCTAGTTTTCTGACCTCAACATCTTCTTCAATGATGGGTCTTTTTAACCCGAGATAAAGCATCCCAATTCCGATCAGCATAATTCCTAAAAAGATGAGGATGCCAGAAAACACCATAAACGCATATGGCGCCCCTTGAGCTCCAGGTATTCCATCCACATTGATCCCAAAAAGCCCAGTGATAATGGAAAGAACAAGCCCACCGCCCCCAAAAATTCCTAGATTATGCGTAACCGTGAGGCTTTTGTCCTACAATCAGGAGTAGCAACATAAGAGTGAGGATACCATTATGTATAAACCCTTATAACAATCATAACTCTGACTTATTGACTAACCCTTAAATAAAATATTCTTGTTATGGAAGATATAAAATATGATGTTAATAGACAAAACTTCCAATTGTATTTGAATAATTCGTTTTTCACTAAATACTCAACATGTATCAACCATTTCGATGTATATCAAACCAAACCTATCATAACATAGATTTCAGTATTACGAGACAGTTATCCTAAAAGTAATATGAGATAAACCTAGCATTTAACCATGTAATAAGATAGTCGAGTATCTTTTCTTGTTGATAGCAATGAAGTACCAAAACTGTAATTTTGGAACTTACACAGATTTCTACTAGATATTTACCTATCCAAATAAATAACTGAAAATGCTTATGTTATTTAAAATTTTAGGATGACAAGTCTGAGCAAACTAAAGATATCAACAGAACTGTTGAGAATTTGGTTTTTTAACCTGCAACCATGCACGGACAGTGCTCTGCATGACATCTTGAATGGTAAACAAGCGACCACGAACTGCCTCTTGCTCATCAATCATTGCCCTTGTACTCTTCATGATACCTTCTAGTAAGCCCTTTGCTGCATTTCCTTTCAAATGTTGAAGAAGCTCAAACACAATTTCCTCTCTAGCATGCAGGGACCATTTCACTCTTATAACCTGCATGTTAGCAACATAAGAAGATGCAATTGCAACTTTTTTATTTTCCCCTTTAATACATGCAACGTGCAGTGCTGCTCGTGTCATTCAGATTACAAGGACAAATATCCATTTGCATGTTAGTTTCATCAAAAGATTATTCAATCTCATGTCACATTTAATTCTTTCAGATGGTCTAAAGACTCTAGATTATACATCGTTCTTTTACTTATCTCCCCTTACCTCTCTATCTGTATATTTCTTTCACAACCATTGCATCCTTTTAATAAACATATTTATCTTGTTAATGAAAATATGTGAACAAAGCATTGAGGAATTTTTTTACTGATTTCTTTATTCATCTATACTGAAAACTTTAAGTCAACATTTGCAACTCTGCGACCAAGGAATTGATCAAAAGATAACATAGTTGACACAATAAGAAAAAAAAATAAATAAATAAAACTTGCTTCATCAATCATTATTTTCTTCATGCTTCGGAAAAGATTAATGCTCATTCTACAGACAAAGTTACTAATAATTTTCACACCATACAACATATAAATTTCAGCAAGCATAAGGAAAACAGATTACCTGGGTTGATAACCTTCTGATTTCTTGATTCAGTATTATACTGAAAAGATGCATATCTTCATGGGTTCTCCTATTCAGAAGAAAATTATTTGTCATACATATCATGCACGGAAAACAACACTCAGTAGCTCACTGCCAACGTGAAACTATTTTTCATATAGATGACAATATGGTCCAATAAAGCACTGTAGCACCTGTCCACAAACTTCAACTCAATTTCATCTGCAGCCCCAAATATGTACTTGCGAAATAACCTACAAAATCGAATTAAAGTTTTAAAAAGAAAACAGAGAAAGGTAGCACTTAGCAACCTCAGAAAATCTCAGTCATAATTCCATCTACCAAATTTATCATGCCCAATTCAAAATATTTGCTTCAGTTTTGAAAGGTATAGTACTAAAGTGCTTTTTAACAAGCTTATGAACGAACAAGAAGAAAAAGAAAAGCGTTAATGCTACTTTAAACAATAAACAGTTATCTTAGATCAAAGGATTAAGGGCTTAATGCTTGTTGTACATATTATGTTACCATCAATCCCAAAAGCTTAAGCTGTTAGTATGTAGGCCCAACTATGCATATGAAACCAATACAACAGATAGTTAACAGTTTCCAACTGCTGGCCTATATAGTAGCCTAGATGTTTAATAAATACTCATTTGCCGTCACTTTTAATAGAAGTTCTAACAGTTTCAAATAAGATAAATCTAGGGGATGTAGTAACAGTTTTGGAGTTACATCAAAGAAGGAAATAAACTATTACCTATCATCCCATCGTGCTAGACGGCAAGCTAAATGTGCTATGACTTCATGAGTATTTTGTGGTAAGTTACTACCTCCAGCAACAAGAAGTTCCTACATAAAGCACAAAATTTAATCACAAGGAAAAATCCAATCAATAATAACTTCAAATGATGGAAGTGTCTCACAACTATGTTGATGAAAAAATGTTGTGATAACCATTAACAAAATGATTGACTTGAAAAACCTGAACTTCTGCAATTCCTATCACATTAAGATTTGATGCAGCCCCTTTAACATGCAATGCTGTGATCAGAAAATTTTGTGCCTGCCATGATCTTAGAACGACAGGAATGTCATCTTCATTAACAAATGGATCACCAGCTGACTGTCCAAGGAGCTCAAACAATAGTCCACCAGCAACCCTAACAGGAACCTGTCAATATAAAAGGAAATTATAAAGTCAATTGCATTGGAACTATTAATGTCCAAATAAATTTCCATATACAATATGAAATAAAGTAATATATCAAAAACAATGCATGGTAATATGACATCCAGTGAATTAATTCAACATCATCAAACTTCTAGCATGCTGCTAGCTTGAAAACTCCCTCTCAAACCGATGGAGACAGACATCGTCATTTACTTGTCATGGGATTTACTAAACTTATCAACAAGATGAAAATAAACCATAAACTTGAATTTGGACCATTCACCTGAATGACACAGTAGTAATAACTACAACAAAAAGCCAGTCAGCCATTTTCCAACATTTAAAAATGATACTGAAATGCATTTATTATATTCTCTCAATTAGAAGCCGTCTATCCTAAACTTTACAGGAGGTTTTGATTGTTTGACCAAATAACTTCATTCCAAATGTAAAACAAATAGCTCACTTATCGCAATGAGATCTAGATATTCCAGTTACAGACTTAAATGGAAAATACCTAATAGAAATTTCAAAGATGAGCAATTTAATTTACCTCATATAAAAGGTGCTTCATCCGCTCACTAATCAGCTTACTTTCATCCTGCAATGCAGTACAGATAGCAGGATGCAACCACTGAGCAGTACTCAACCATGAAGTGATGAATGGATGACCTGCGTCTACATGACACCACCAAATGGGACCAACCGGCAGTTCCCAGTATGGAGTTGCTACATCTGCTACAGCAATACCATCTTCATCGTCTGGCAAGTCTATAGGCTGTGCACCCCAACCATCATCAGCCTTTATTGTCTGGACCAATTCAGAAATTCTAACCCAGCCAATTGGCATCCAACAAGTTTTTGGAAGGCTTTCCCTGCCATGGGAACAGACTGAATGGCAGTCACGATTGGAATTTTGGTCATCTAACATACCGTTATCAGCAACTCTAGATTCTAATCCAGATGAAGATTCACAAGGATTTCCTCTACTAATTTTTGGGGTCAATGAACTATTCTGATCTTGTGATGATTCAGATAAACAGTTCCTAATAATTTTTTGAGTTGAGGATCTTTGTTGATCATATGATGGTTCAGATAAACAGTTCCTATAAATTTTTTGGGGTGAGGAACTATGTTGATCATTAGGAGTTGGTTGCTTCTTCACCACCTCCCTAGCAACTTTTTGTGCTGTCTGGACCTTCCTATGGCCTCGAACAAATTCAAAAGCACAAATAAGTCCATCAGTCCAAAGATCACTCCCCAGAGTGACATCTCTACAAGAGTTGTTCTTATGATTCACTTGCTTCTTCATTTCTTTTTCTTTTTTTTTTTTTTTTTTTTTTTTTTTTTTTTTTTTTTTTTTTTTTTTTTTTTTTTTTTGGGTAGCTGAATTGCTGTTCACATCATGCGCACAACATTCATCTATGCATAGCAAGTTAAAAAAGCATCTTATCAAAACCTCAGCATTCACTTTACAAAAATAATAATAACAAATTACTTCTAAACGAATCAGCAAGGCAACATCCAATTTTACACATATATCAACAGAGGTTTCGTCAACTGGATAATTATTAAGAATGGTTTCGAATTTCCATCTGTTTATGAATTGATCCTAAAATGATTTGCACCACTAAGTAATTTGGGCATTTTATATATTTCAAAATCAATCTGAAACAAGCTAATTTTAACGTGATAAATCATATAAGCCATACTGGGGCATGTCACATTAATGTTTTTAATCTTGAACTGGTATAAACCAAAAAGATCACAAAAATTAGGATACCTGCAGAAATAAATTTACATGAATAGAATAGGAACAAGAATAACTAAAATCTTCTCTCATTCTGTTTGGTTACTCAGAACATATAGCAGGAGAAAAGCTTAAATTCATTTTCAATCAGTTCAAAGACGAAATCAAGAAAATGCCCTCTACTCAACACAACCATAAAGTTGTAAAGCTTTCCTCATGAACAAAAAATCAAAGAAATGGGTATTGGAGAAAACTGAAATGGGTATGGTCCAGATAAAGCTTACCAGAGAAAAACTTAGAAATGATTGGAAAAAGGGTAATAATGATATCTTCGTTGGCCCATTTTGCCGAACAGTTGGAGGGAGAGATAGCGGCAGAGGATGCGGTATATAGAGGCTAAGGGGAGGACAGAGGAGGATGGCTAACATGCGCACGTGGTGGTGTGTTGCAAAGAGGGTTTGCATGAGTTTCTGGAAAACTGTTTCAAAGTCTTCTCGCTATCTCGGTGAAACTTGGCACTGTTGTCTTCCGTCCACCATATCACGCCACACATTCACTTATTCATGTCACGAGTCACGACACACATTCACTTCGCAATTCTCACACCGACGTGGTTTTTTTCTTTCCTTCACATTTTTTCATTCAAATTTTCTCCTTACATTTTTTTTTAAAAGATATTGCTCCTATACAACCGAATTCCATTTTGTTTTTTAATGTTTTACATTCTAACTAAAAAAGGTATATTAGAAAAAAAAAAAAAAAAAAAAGGAAAAAATTAAGAAGAATGTATTCAATTAAAATTATAGACTTTTTATTACAAAGTGAAAGAGTGAAATTTTATTTATTAAGAATATTGCATTTTTTATTTTGAATTGTAGTCAGAGTAATCTTATCACTTGATCAACATAGGAATATATTACATTGTATAAATTTAAAGATTAATAAATAGTTAAGTAGTATTTAATTCAAACTTTTAAAATTTTATAAAAGTGTATTAAAATTAATTTTTAAAATAAAATTAACAGACTTTTTAAAAACTTTTTAAAATTTTGAAATAGTAGACTATTTTTTGAATTTCTCCCTCTTTCTCTTTTTCCATCTTAAGTGCAATGAGAACCACTCGTTGTGATTATTTGAAAAATACTATTACTTAATTAATAAGAATAAAAATTTTATAACCATGATTCAAAATCTATATAAAAAAAAATCGTTCCTATATTAAAAATTCTACAGAAATTCATAAAAATATATTAAAATCTATAGATGATGTGATTAAATAGTCTATACAAAAAAAGTTCAAATTCAAATTGAATATACTTTTTTAAAGTTTTTCTTTGCACCGTTCATCATATGTTAATTTTATCCAATAGAATAGCACGTAACCTTTTTCAATAGAAGAGCCTGCACTCTAAAATTTCAATCTAAAGAAATGAAAACAGCAAAAACTTTCTAGCCTATCAACATTAATAAATATGAAATAATTGGAAACATGGTCTCCTATCATTGAAATTCATTGAACTAATTTAGGACTGTGGCCATTGAAATTTAGGCTTCAGACGCAAAACCCATATTCATTTTCTCAGTTCGTTCAATCTTTAAAACTTCTTTTTAATCTGCATTTCGACCATGGCTAGAAAACCCATCACCCAAGTTCTCATACCTACCATTCATCAATGCGTTCCCATCATCTTCCCTTTCAAATTCTCGGTTATTGTAGTTCTTAGACGAGTCAAAGTTGGGAGAGAAGACTCGTTGAGAATGCAGATCCTTAATCAGAGTGTGCAAAAGCACATCATCATCGTCATGGAAGCATCCCAAGTCACGTGCAGCAGACGTGATCTCTTCTATTAGATAAAATTAATAAATAGTGCATGGTTCAAGAAAAAAACTTAATTCATTGTCCAAAATGGTAGGAAAAAAAATTAAAATGCAATATGCAAACTATTGTTGCCTGATTTTTGTCATCCTAAAAATTTGATGTCACATGTTACTTTCCTGACAAGATTCTGGATCTCTTCTCTGACTCTGCAAAATAGAACAACGGTGTTAGAGAGGGCCAGTGGTGTCACCGGCGTTTCCACTCCAATACTAAAGTCAATGGCGGGCTATTCTAAGAAACCTTCTTCAGGTTCCCCTCCAATATCCCCACTGTGCAGCCTGTCTATAATTCCGCATAGGGGGGCCTCTAGAAACTTGTCAAAAGAGTAATAGCGACTGGTTTAGAGTTGTTAGGGAGTGTTTAGGGTTCTAATCCCAAGAAAACGATCCCCTTCCCACTCACCTAACCTTACCTTAAATACTTGTTTCAGATGGCTTGGATGTTAGGGTTAAGAATCTTCATACGCTGGGATCGTGACACCTAGACTTAGAGGCAAGGCAAGTACTAAGCCAAGAACTATCGGATTGACTTTATTCATCTATCTGTGCTCACGCCGTGCCTGGGCTTGCCTTTGGCCCTACATGACAAGCTAGGCTCTACTTGTCCATGACTGATGGGCCTTGTCCACCGTGAGCTTGTAAGAGTGCTAAGAGGCCTGGAATGTTCTCTGACCCATATCCTAAAAATCTCCATAACACAGACTATATCGTGCAATGTACATTCTCAAAAATTGTTTGAAAAGGATGTCAATTTTTTTTAGAGAATAAATATTCTAGTTCTTTTTCTGTTCCAGTGAATATAATTGATAAGTTTGCTAAAACATCATCCATGTTTTAAAATTAATCATTTTCCCCTCTAGTACTTGACTTTTATATTTATAAAATTTTATATGAGTGGAGATAAATAGTAAACTTATTATATTTTTTCTTTTCAAATTTTGTTATTGTGTGTTATTGAGACATTCAAAAACCCGCTAATCTGACCCAAACTAGCTGACTCGATCCAAGTTTATCCATTGAAAAAATTAAAGGATAATGTTGAGATTGGATTTCAATTTTGTACTTCAAAACCTAATTAACTTAACCCGATTCGTTTATAATAAAAAAAAAATTAAAGCATATTTTTGGCGTAAAAGACTAAAACACGATTTTTGCCCTACTTTCACACTGAGCCCTTTTCTTCTCTACAGTTCAATTGTTCACTTCTCATTCTCATATCACTACTCTTCTTCTTTTCAGATCACAGTAGATCACCACCAGGCCATTCATCTTATTCTCTTCAGTCTTCACATGCCAGCAGACCCCGCAGTTGGTTTTGTAATTTAGCATACCACTAAATCTCAGCAGATCAGCAGGTTACCACTTCTTTTCAGTCTTCGTCGTTCAAGGTTCTCTGTTTGACTAATTTATTTCATCGTCCACTAATTGCTTGCCCAAATGCTCAATTGTCTTGATTTTTTTTATTTAAGACATTTTAAACTATTAGGTGGGAGAGAAGTTAACTAATAAAAAATGGCTAACATCATGGAGTATTTATGAAATATTTTAAACCTATGGATATAATTTGATATAGGGGTAAACCTTATGAGATCTATATGATATTTACTCAAAAAATAATACTACTTCTCTATAAAATAACCTAGAAAAACTATGTTTTCAATTTTCTACAACTTCAATACTCTTAGATATATGAAATTTTATTTTTTGGTGTTTATAAGTCCATGCATATATTAAACATATTATATTTAAGTAAATATTATTTTAAACTATATTATTTTATTTTTAATTGATGAAAGAAATAGAATAATACAACTTTAAATAAGTATGTATTTGATAGTAAAAAAATATAAGTTAAAATTTTATTCTTGATAAATTTAATATTTTAAACTTATAATTTATATAGGTTATAATTGTGTTGGGACTGTTGGGTTGGATGGACACGTTAGTTAAACCGGCCAATTTCGAGTTAAGCGGATTAATTCAAAAATGATACATTAATAATTATGTTAAACAGGTTGACCAAGATTGACTCGAACTCGTTTATAGTGAATCCAAATCTGCAAACTTCATATCACTTTCAAGTCAGATTTATCATGTCATGGTCAACATTGTCATCCTTAGGAAAAAAAAATTAAAATACAACTTTAGATCCAAGGGTTCGAGCTTTGACATGGTTGAAATTTTTTTTTCCCTCAATTGTTATGAATTTAATGTCCAAAAATAAAAATCATGTGTAATAGCTTTTCTAGCAACAACTAAGATTATGAAATATAATTATCTAAGTACCAATAGCCTCATAATTGAAAGAGATGTCTGATCGTACTCGCAAACTTGGCTTAGTGGTAAACCATTGAGAGTACATTTCTATGTTAAAAGTCCAATCCTTCCTGAGTACAAAATCATATCCCTCAATTTGTAATAAAAAAAGAAAGAGATGTCTGATTAGCAATCTTAATTTTCAAAATCAACTTTTTTTTTTCTTATATATATATATATATATATATATATATTAGAGATATAGAAATTCAAATTCATAATTATTATATGAAAAAAAAAATGATTTAGCACTAGGTTTTCTCCCACAAGGACAACCGATTTTAGTATTAGTAGAATGACCTGCAAAATCCAAACCCGTACTCATACCCGCTTGCCAATTAAATGGGCATGCTCAAACCCAGATATGCAAGATTCATAGGTATCCCAAATTCAATCTGAATCCGAATATAGGTAACTCCTCTCATCAGCGTTTTTAAGTTTCATACTGAGCTTAAAGGAACATATGATTATCTTTTACTATCATATATAATAACCTTCCAACAGTTATTAAACAATCCCAAACATTCAGAAAAATGGGTTAATGTTTTTCTATGCAGTAAACAAACTAGAATGTTGCTTTTGTAGTTTAATGAAATATTGGAAATTGTTATTACATGGTTTGGAAGTTTTCCATGTATTATTTTTGGTTAATTGTAACATTTCATGATGAGCCTTAGCAAACTATTTTACCTTTTTGTAATAGTATTCTTGTTGCCAGATGTAGATGTAATTATCATTTCATTTATCAAAAAAGCTAAAAGAATGCTTCATGCTTTGCATTTTTTTTCTAGAATTATACACTTGCTTTGGTTTTATTTGTTGGAGTTTAGGTCTTTTATGAACCTGAGACTGAGATAGAGAGTTTAGGTAATTAAGTATTTTTTATGATATTTTTTTTTTAAATTAAAAGGTATGGGTTCGAGTATGAGATTATTGAAGTCAAACCCAAATTCATATTTGAGGATTGATGGGTATCTCATACCCCTTCCAAACCCCTTTTTCTTATTCCAAAGCCTTCTCAAACAAGTGAGTACTCAAACCTACATGTTTAATTGTCATTCCCAAAAATTAATAGGAATGACAATTAAACCTACAATTGGGTTTGGGACAAGACAAACTTTCATCATGTTGGTGTTGCATCCACCTTTTCTGAGTTTTGGTAAGCAGATGGTAAAACTTATATATTGCACAATATCAACGATCTACCTCCATAGCAAGTGACTTAAAAGTCTTTAACTTCTTGATCTTCTGCCAATATTGTCATATGGTTTTTAGAAAAAGTGACTTGGAGCTTTGGTTGCCCCTACCCTCCATGGTGTTAATTGCTCAGCTTCACTGGTCCATCCTGCAACTTTGGTCACAGATATTGAAAAATGGATTTTTGGCTGTGGCTTTCCGGTGGTCACTTTGACACGTTGAGTTTTTAACTCCTTATCGGACGCCTAACTCTTCATTCCTCAACCTCATGCTTGCATCGGGTACAAAGCACCTTAGAAAGTGATTCGGCCTTTTCGGCCAAAAATTCCCTTCTAAGCTTGACATCTCTTTTTCAAACTCTTCCAGATGGCGTTTGTCGCAGGTCTACCCTTACTTTGGGTTTCGTCAAGTCTAATATATTGGCTGAAACCATGTTCATTTTGGCTAATGGGAAAGGATTGTTGTCCACTTGCATTATCTCATTTCCTTTTTCTAAGAACTTTAACACCCCCTTGTCAATCATCACTTAGATATCATTCCTGAAGATCATTTGCAGTATACAGTCTGATGCGACCACATGCCATGTCATTTGCAGTATGATTTTTTCTTCATCTCTTCAGATGTTCGCAGGATATGACCGTCAAATAATTTAATTACCTTGTTAGCCAGCAGGTGGTCAAAAATCTAATAAGTTTTGGAGATGTCGAAATTGTAGACCTTCTCTAGTTTGACTCGATTCTTCTTTGTCGATATGTTTATAAAGCTTTGACTACACCGACAAAGAACCAGAAAGCTCATCAACTAGTTTTAACTGCTCTTTCAACACTTTCTTGGTCATCAGTCTCCACCAAGTGAATTTCAATATTTGAGTCCTTGTAGTATGACCCTCTGGACGAGTTTTTCCTCTGGTACTCCTATTTTAAAATGCATTCATACTGAGTGGCTTGAGACAACAACTTAAACAAGTCGTGGAACTCTGCTCTCTTGAACTTTTTTTGGAGCTTGTAGCTTAGTTCATCTTATGCTAATTTAACAAACTCCCTTTTTGGTATGTCCAAGTGACATATGATCTTTGTTTTTTTGAATTGAGCTATGAACATCTGTGCCTACTCTCCTTCCATCTGTCGCATATGTGATAAGTCAGCCATTGAGATTTCTGCCTCAATCTTATAGAATTGCTCGTGGAACTTCTATTCCAATTCTTGTCAGCTATAGATCGAGTTTGGCTGCAAATTGATGTACCAGGTGAAAGCTGGACCTGTCAAAGAATTAGCAAATAGTTGCAGATTTAGAAAATCACTGACCGCTACTTCTTCGCACTGAATAGTAAAGCGGCCTATGTGCTCCATGGTGAATTGTTTCTCTTCGCCATAAAATATGGTGAAGTCAAGAAACGTGAATCCTCTAGGAAATTCAATCCGATCAACAACGTCGGGGTAAAGCCTCCTATAAGATGGGTGTCTTGTTCTTCTGAATGCAGAACCCATCATCTATTGGATGATGGTCTCGACGGCCTCCCGATCCATACCTTGACCACTGCTCATCCAATTTTATCCATTCCTTTATGCCAGAGTGTGGAAGTCTGCCTGATAAGCGTCAACCTCATAGCATCAATTCCTAAAGTTTTGTCTAAGGTGCTCCGCACGCCCCCACCATGAATCTGGTTCCGAGCTAGGAGGTTAACATATGGCTAGACGCCCGCTCTCCCTTCATATACGTTGGGTACAACCTGAAAAACTTACCGATCATCCTTCAAGTTCTGGTCTTGGTTGTCAGCATGCCTTCTGGCTTGAGCATGGTTCCTAACCGGTGTGAGAATGTAAAGTTAGACTCGTTGTTCAAGCATAACTATCCTTGCATCATTTCCATTAAATCCAACCTGAAAGGCCAGTGCCTTAGTTCTTGGCGAGTTGCCATTAGGTACGGCCTGAAAGGCCTTCACCTGTTGTTCCTTCTGATCATTAGTCGGCCTTGCACCATCCGATGCTCTACTTGGGTCATCTTTATCTGCTGGCACAACAGTTCCATGATTCCTTGCAACATTTGATATTAAGTCTCTTGATATGTTTCCATATTCCGGGACAGCTTATGGATCGAATCCTTAGTAGACATCTTTGTCGTGTCTGGAGTCTCGCTAGCTTCCCCTTCATGCCCATCTTTTTGACTGCTAATTCTGCCATGGCTGTTAGATTACTGAGTCTTTGGATGAGTATGCATCATCTTCTTAGTCGAAATTGTGGTCCCACCAAGCGTGCCGAAAAGATATATTAGAATAAATCTAAACTGTATGTCGTCTCCTAATGCGCGAATGTGCTACTTCAAACCAATTGAATCAAACTACTCAAACAATTGTATTAGTTATAGAGAAAAATATAATTAAAAGGTTACAAATGCATTTAAGATCAAAGAACTTTAAAATAAAATTTCAACTAAGAACACTTGATTAGTTAAAGTAAATTCTAACGATAATTAATTAAGTAATCTATGTTGTAGTTGTGTGTTAATCGATGGATCTTTTCAAATGTTGGTGAAGCTTTTATTTATAAGTAAAGAGTTTCTTAGGATACTACGAGACTCAATCTAAAGCCATCTATTTATATTTGTATAAATCCATGTCTTCTCGTCTCTAAACGATGTGGGACAATTGCAAATATTTAACAATAATATTTGAATAAATCAAATTTAAATTGAATAATTCCAAATTTTATTTATAGTACAAACAATAATAAAGTTAGTGATTCATAAAAAAATTACAAAGTTATTGGCAAATGAATGATATTTTAGGCTTTAGCTCTGTGCTTCTTTCTACAATTTAGCAGTGAACAAGGGCATCCTAAATAATATGATAAAAATAAATGAGGATTTTTTTAAAGTTTTTTTTTTTTTTGCAAGATTTTTTATTTTATTTTTAAGAATTGAGGAAATTTTTTTAGTTAATTTTATTGAAATGGCATTATTAAGATACAAATAGATATAACAATTTTATAAGGGTAAATTTTGTTTTTGTTTTTTGTTTTTTTTTTCTTATATAAGGAGTGAATTTTGATTTAAACATTTAGTTAAAACTGTTTAGAGTAAATACGAAAAGAAAAATGAAAAATAAAATGAAAGAGTTTACAATTTAGATAAGATCTCGAGTTCACAATTTTACAATTTTATAAAAAAAAAAAAATCAGAGATTTTTCATGAAGAAAAGGATTATACATAAATTATATTTTTAACTCTGTCCAAAAGAAGAAATAAAGCCAAAAAACTTATATTTGAACTATTAATTGTTCTAAACAAAAAACATATTAATTGAATTTCTGTCCAAAAAATAAAAATAAAAATAAAAACAAAAGAGAACAAAAAATAAAATAAAAAACTATTAATTGAAGTTTTCCTTTTTGATGAATAGCTATTAATTGAAGTTGCCATCAAAAGAGAAAAGAAATTTTTTTTTTTTTTAAAACTGTAAGGACCCAACTACCCTAAGTCCTGCCTGCAGGATTTAATTACGCTGATTAAGTTTTTAAGCAGTCAACATTCACCATGATTACTAATCTCACAACTAAAACTCCTAAATGTCAAAAAATTCAATAAAAATTTCGGCAAAATTTCGTCTATTTTTGGAACATTCCCCAAATACATATAATTGCAAATACTGCAAGAAAACACATTCCTATACATAATTCAATCTACCAGCACACATTTTCACACATAAACCACATCTCAGTAAATAATTTTAACAGAATAAATATATATATTATATTTTTTGCAGCTGGACTCAGTATAAAATCTGAGCTGCCTACATACCTTTATTAGTAGGGATCAAGCTACCTGTAGTTCTTAAAATAATTTTGCATTTAACAATGAGAATGCAAATATACAACTCAATTTATTCAGGACATAAGTCCAACACAAATATAATCAATCATGCACAGACTTAGCAATAAACCATCAATCCATCACAATATCTCATCATATAGAAATTATAACAAATTTCATATATTGCTTAATCATTAGAATAATGAAACATTAATAATACTTTAATCACTATTAGTTTCAACAAACTTTTTAAACCATATAAAAAGAGTAATAGCTATGTATATAGAATATATCAGTGAAAAGCCACATATGCATATATGAACTAATCATATATACCGGACGTGTAATAACCATATATGAAGAATATTGCAGTGAAAAGCCACATATCATATATATATGAACACATCATATATATACCGGGTGGGTAAGCTAACCATAAATCCCCAGTGAAAAGCCACATATCATATATATAAACAAATCATTATATACCGAGTGGGTAATAACCATTTCTGTGAAAACCATCGTCCTTCCATATTTTTAAAATCGTATATATATATATATATAATACCATAACTTAGCGGCATAATCCATCGCCCAAGCACAATAATCTGGCGGCATAAACAATCGCCTAATAACTTGGCGGTATAAACCATCGCTCAAGTAAATAATATGGCGACATAAACCATCGCCCCATAACTTGGCGGCATAAAACATCGCCCATGTTACAACCTCCTTACTTGGCGGCATACTCATCGCCCAAGTTGTAACATCCTGTTTTTCAAAAATATTAAAATATTGAAATTGGATCAAGTTGACCATGAGTGGGTCAATGGTTGACTTTTTTAGTGGACAATATTGAGTTTTGAATTTAGTATCGTTGCGTAGAGCTCGTAGATACGAGTTCATAGACTGGTGGTACACTTGATTTCGAATTATGGTTTAAAAGTTATGGCCAAATGAAATTCAGGGGCATTTTGGTCTTTTTCCAATGGACTCCATTAAATAAATTTTTTTCCTTCTTCCCCGCGCAGGACCACCTCCGGCAGCCCCGATGGCTCTCTCCCGCGCGCAGATCAGACCTCGCGCCGCCTCGTCCTCCGCCGGCAACGGCCAATAGCCGACCGGATTTGGCCGGAAACTACCTCTGAACCTAAGCCAGCAACCCCTTTCTTCTTTTCTCCTTCCTCTTCCCGACACCCACTTTTCCCCCCTTTTTGTTACTGTGTCGCCGGAACTTCCAGCGGAAGTTTCTCCTTCTTCTGGCGACGAAGAGTTGGTCCATCACTCAGAAAAGAAAGCCCAGGACTCCGGCTATCTCCCCACCCTGATATTTGGCCCTGAAACACCGCAAATCGCCGGGAAACCCAAAGAAACTAGCGGGTACGTTTTTCTTCAATCGCCAGATTCCGGCATGTTTCCGGTTGCGGGTGTGGTTTTTTCCTCCTATCTTGGGCCTTCTAAATATGATTCTACCATTCGTTGAACTCGAATCGTCCGCATTTGATCGGTACAAGGAAAGGATTCGAAGCCGCGATTTTCCGACAAGATTTTCTGTCCAATTGCAGTAGCCGTTGGTCAAGGTTTGTGGAATGGTTGAGTTGCAGGTCTGGTAAGATCCTAATCTTGGTCAGCTTTGTTATTATTTGGATTTTAGTTTGTGGATTTGAGTTGCAGGTTCAATTCGGTTTACTAAGTTTGATAGTTTATTAGATTTGTTGCAATTGGGAATTGTTCATTCTAGAGAAGTGCTTGAGTTTTATCGTGGTGTTCATGATCAAATAAAGAATTGAAAGTTTGGTTTTGGGTGTATTATATTTAAGTGGGATTTATGCAGTAATTTAAGGAATGTAATAAATATAAATAATTATGTTGGTATGTGTGAGTGTGTATGTATATATTTGCATATGCTGCACTATTTTACTATTCTCTTCTTTGTTTGATGCTCTTCTTGAGTTTGGAGCTACTTCAGGTCAAATTTTATACTTGGACTTTGCTTTGTATAGAGTAATAACAATTCATGTAAGGCAGTATTGAATTTTGGCATATTTCTTCATGCTGTATGTACTGGATATTTGTTTGAGTTATATTCCTTTTTACCTCAGTTTTGTTGAGATGATGGTGTATATTTTGAATATTGAATGAATGTGTGTAAAGATTGATTGGGATAATTGCTAATATATGATTTATTGTTTGGGTTTGATTTGATGAAAGTGATATTGTTCTTGAATTGTAATTGGTTACCGATGTGAGGTAATTTGGAATGGTTCATGTATTTAAGATCTTTGTACTTTTAAGCTAAATTAGTAATATATATATTTTATTAGTATGAATACTTGAATTTATATTTATATGACTTAGCCTTCATTAATATATTTGAATAATATTCTCATGGTATCTATTAATAATAGTTACATAAGTTATGAGAGTTAATGAAGAAGTTGCGAATCTAAGTCTTGTGTGTATTTGTAATTGTATACTGTTCATCATGTTCATAGTTATAAATGTTATTGGATTAATTTCTGTGGTATTAAATGTTATTAGGATTAGTTATTGCTACTTCTACAGGCCAAATATTTCTTTCTTGAATTAATGGAAATGATAATAGAAATTATTGGGTTGCTATTTGGATATTTAAATTTTACTATATTATCTTTAGTAACTTCGTGGGAAATTATTCATATATAAATTATATGTAATTCATTTTTATATATACTTATACACTAAATGATTATGGATTTGAGAGGTAATTTGGATTGTGATATGTACCTTGGGTAAAACGAATTGCTTTGTGGATTTCATTTTATTGATTGTGACTGTAATTGGACTCCGTATTTAAGGAGAACCATTATGAAATGTATCGAATACATTATATGGTTGTTTTTCTTTCATTTGGTGATTTTGCAAATGAAATTGATATGAATTTATGAAGCTTGGAGTTATGATAAATGATTATCGTGAATGTGAGAATTGAATTGAGCATTTAATTCTTTTATTTGATTTATATTCATAAAGTAAATGTTGTGAATTCATAAATGCATGGCACCTATGCGGTAACTATTTGGCCGATGAATATGCCGTAGAGTAGGGTGTAACAAGGTTGGTGACTACTTGGGCGATGAGTATGCCGCCAAGTAGGGAGGTTGTAACTTGGGCGATGGTTTATGCCGCCAAGTTATTGAGCGATGGTTTATGCCGCCAGATTATTGATTGGGCGATGGTTTATGCTGCCAGATTATTGTGCTTGGGCGATAGATTATGCCGCCAAGCTATGATATTATATATATACGTTTTTTAATATATGGAAGGACAATCGTTTTTCACAGAAAATGTTATTACCTGCTCGGTATATGATGATTTGTTCACATATATGATCTGTGGCTTTCCACTGGGGATTTCATGGTTAGCTTACCCGCTCGGTATATATATATTGTGTTTGTATATATATGTCAATGGCTTTTCACTGCAATGTCCTTCGTATATGGTTATTACAGGCCCGGTATATATGATTAGTTCGTATATGCGTTTGTGGCTTTTCACTGATATAATATGTATATCTAATTATTATTCTTTTAAATGGTGTGGAAAGTTTGTTGAAACTAAAAGTGATTAAAACATTATTAAGGTTTAATTATTCTGATGATTATGCAATATATGAATTGTTTATAATTATATATATGATGATGTATTGTGATGGATTGATGGTTTATTGCTAAGTCTGTGTATGATTGATTAGACCTGTGTTGGACTTATGTCCTAAATAAATTGAGTTGTATACTTGTATTCTCATTTTTTTATGCAAAATTATTTTAAGAACTACATGTAGCTTGATCCCTACTAATAAGGGTATGTAGGCAGTTCAGATTTTATAATGAGTCCAGCTGCGAAAAATTTAAAATATATATTTATTTGACTGTTAAAATTATTTACCAAGATGTGGTTTGTGTGGAAATGTGTGCTGTTAGATTAAATTATGTATAAGAATGGGTTTTCTTGCAGGATTTGCAATTATATGTATTTGGGGAATGTTCAAAAAACAGATGAAATTTTGCCGAAATTTCTATTGATTTTTCTAGCATTTAGGAGTTTTAGTTATGAGATTAGTAATTATGGTGATTGTTGACTGCTTAGGAACTTAATCAGCATGATTAAGTCCTGCAGGCAGGACTTCAGGTAGTTGGATCCTGTCACAAGTAGTCACCAATCATAATATCCAGTATTACCCTCCCTACTCGGCGACATACTTATCACCCAAGTAGTCACCAACTTTGTTAATCCTGGCGGCATACCCCATCGCCCAGGTAGTACATAGTGACATACCACAAATATCATTCATAACATTTACTCTATAGATGTAAATCAAATAAAAGAATTAAATGTTCAATTCAATTCTCACATTCACAATAACCATTTATCATAACTCCAAGCTTCATAATTTCATATCAATTCTATTTGCAAAATCACCAAATGAAAAAAAAAAACAACCGTATAATGCATTCCATACATTTCGTAATGGTTCTCCTTAAATACGGAGTCCAACTACATGAAATCCACAAAGCAATTCGTTTTACCCAAAGTACATATCACAATCCAAGTTACCTCTCAAATCCATAATCATTTAGTATATAAGTATATATAAAAATGAATTACATATAATTTATATATGGATAATTTCCCACGAAGTTACTAAAGATAAACTAGTAAAATTCAAATATCCAAATACCAACCAAATAATTAATATTATCATTTCCATTGATTCAAGAAAGAAATATTTGGCCCGTAGAAATAGCAATAACTAATCTCAATAACATTTAATACCACAGAAATTAATCCAATAACATTTATAACTATGAACATGATGATGAGTATATAATTACAAATACGCACAAGACTTAGATTCGCAACTTCTTCAATAAGTCTTATAACTTATGTAACTATTATTAATAGATACCATGAGAATAGTATTCAACTATATTAATGAAGGCTAAGTCACATAAAAATAAATTCAAGTATTTATACTAATAAAATTTATATATTACTAATTTAGCTCAAAAGTACGAAGATCTTAAATACTCATCCATTTTAAATTACCTCACATCGGTAACCAATTACAATTTTAAAAACAAGATCACATTTATCAACAAAACATAATCATTCAAAACCATCAATTCCAAGCAATGATAAAGGCACATAAAAAAAAAATATAAGGAAACACCTTCAAATACATATCACTAGCTGTGATTCCATTCAATTGATCAACCATAAAACCAAATTTTATGGCTCCATACAACTATAATTAATCTAATTTAATCACTTCAAAAACCTAACAATCTTAAAAACACTCCAACAATACAAAGAGCTCTTCAACATCAAAACCAAACAATAATACCATTTTGAAACATCTCCGACAAATCCCACTACCATCGGTTATAATACCCAACATTCACAACCCATGTAGCTTCCAAAGAAATACACAATTTCAATCCCCACATAATTTCCAGCAATTACATAAAAAATAAAATTGCTAATTTTCCAACAGTTATCACAAAGCTCAAAATTACACAATTTTAAATACTCAACATTAATATGCCAGTTAAATATCAAATTGAAGCTTGAGGCATGTATGATACAATGGTCAACCTAATTTCCCCGATGGCCAGTGATGGTGGTCGGAAAATGGCCTAAAACTCACGGTCCAAAAGGCTCTCTTCATTCCGTTCAAACGAGCAAGAATTTCTCCAAATTGACGATGTAATTGAGTTCCTAGGGTCCTAATTAGGGGGAAAGGGGTTGACCCATCGCCGGAATCTCACTGGAATCCAGTGATCGAAAGGTAGAAGGCTTACCGGATTTTGCCAGCGTTCCGGCAATCACCGCTGTTCCACGAGTTGTCACCGGTGGGGTTGGGGAGAGGATATCGTGGGCTTTGATCATTGGGTGGTTGTCGGCCAGATTCGGTTGGCTATTGGCCATTGCCCGCGAAGGAAGGTAAGTTGCGGGTGGGTGTTTGCGCGAGAGAAACCAGTGGGGAAGGCTTCTACTGACCGGAGAGATTGCGGCCAGACTTTCTTCGGTGATGGACTGGTTCGAATTGTCGAAATTTGGCCATCTCTGGCGCCAAATGCAGCAGCCACACCAACGGGAATGAGAGGGAGACTTCGGGCAAAGGGGGGGGGGGGGAATTTCTCATTTTTTTCCAGCTTGTGCGTGAGAGGGAGAAAGAAAAAGAAATTTAATTTAAATGGGATCCATTTGGGAAAAGACCAAAATGCCCCTAAGTTCATTTGACCACAACTCTTAAATCGTAACTCGAAATTAAACGTACTACTAGTTTACAAACTCGTATCGATGAGCTCTACGCTAGGGTACTAAATTCAAAGCTTAAACTTGTCTACACAAAAAGTCAACTCTGGATCCACTCATGGTCAAACTTGACCAAATTTAAAAATTTTAATATTTTTGAAAAACAGACGTTACATAAACAAAGAGAAAATAAATTATTAATGGAAGTTTACATAAATAACATTATCCTTATAAAAATA
Organism: Ochetophila trinervis; assembly: GCA_003254975.1. Classification (NCBI taxonomy): domain Eukaryota; kingdom Viridiplantae; phylum Streptophyta; class Magnoliopsida; order Rosales; family Rhamnaceae; genus Ochetophila; species Ochetophila trinervis. Next base: position 49,345 of record QANX01005685.1, read on the forward strand.
ATAAAAATATAATATTTAATATTTAAAAATTGAAAAAAGATAAAAAATAAAAATACGATGTATCTATTTTGATATATCGTTGCCTCTTAGGTTTTAACGTGTATCAAAAATACAGAAATACTTTTGCAGTTTTCAAGTTGGCTGGAAAAAAAAGAAAAAGTTGGCTGAAAAAAACCAAATTTTTTAGAATATATATATGAAAATAAAAAAATAAAAATTTACTATTTCACTTCGACAAGTACCAACTCTGTAAAAAAAAAGAAACACCCGCATTTTCAGTACTAAAATCTAAGCGTACATCTATTATTCTCAACCACCACACACCGTGCGATCCCGGCAGTGAATCTCCTGTCATGAAAGACAGGGAAACAGTCAGTAAGGTTAACAAAGCCCCATGACATTATTTCTAAACTAGTCCACAAATAAATTAAAAAAATAAAATAAAAATAGAGAGGAAGAGATTATTTGTATTATTATTGTTTTTTTTTTTGGTGAAGAGTATTATTATTGTTGTTTGTGCATTGGAAGTCGAAAGAGATAGAAGAGAGGATAAAAATGTAAATTCAAGAAAACATATAAATTCTATAAAACATTTTATTAAATATCTATGGGTGGTCCGTTTACCACGTTAGCTAACGGTTTTGTATATAAATTTTTGCAAAGAGAGAGAGAAGGGATTTTGTTTGTTGTTTGGCTGATCGGAAAATATTTTCCAGCCGCAAAAACGAGTTTCTTTTCTTTTGTGAAAGAGAAAAAGAAAGTGAAAGGAAGATTTTTACTTTTATTTTCTTTTTTTGTTCTTCTTTGTAAGAAAGAGATATATATATATATATTTAGAGAGAGAGAGAGAGAGAGATGGGGAGTGAGAGCAAGAATGGTGTGGGGGTGTTACAGTTGCCGCAGGAGACAAAGAAGGTAGTAAAGAACCTGAAGGAGATTGTGAACTGTTCCGAGTCTGAGATCTACGCCGCGCTCAAAGAATGTAACATGGATCCTAACGAAGCCGTTCAGCGACTTCTCTCTCTAGGTTTTTCCTTTATTATTATTTAATGGAGGCTTTGATATTTGGGAATACATATATATGTATATATATGGTTTTCTTGGACTTTTCCGCGTTTCATAGCAGGAAAAACTTGGGAGTAGTTATGGAAGATAAATGTTTGAATGCGGTGGGAAAATAGTTAACACTTTTTTTTCTTTCTTTTTTTTACCTCACTGAAGTAGATTTTTCTTTTGGAATGGAAATTGCTTTATTTGTTTTTGTTTTTGGTGCGAGAGTGGATAGTCCGTTTTATGAATAAATAAATTGATTTGCTTTGGGTTCAGTATTTATTATGTGAGGCTTTGACTAATATTACACAGAGGAATTTAACTTTTTTACTTAATGTTTTTTTTCAGATTCTTTTATGAGGGAAAATTTAAGCCAATGAATTTTTGTTGTTGTTCTTGTTTTCTTTCTGGGAGGTTTGTCCCCTTTTTTCCTGCTTTTTGTATAATTCCTTGGTATTCCCTTATCTTCGTGGACTTTTACCGTTATTTCACATCCAGGCAAAGCATTCATAATTTTTATTTTTCGTTTTTGCTTTATTGCCTTCGGAAAAAATTGATACAGAAATGAAAAGGAAAGATATAGAAAAAATATGGAGCCGAAAAATCCCAATACAGTAGATACTGTTACTCCTGAATGATAAATCATCCACGTTTTTCTGGCAAAGGAGGAATCTTTTCTAAAATTTGAGGGTGGTTGGGGGGGTTCTCAATTTATTCAGTTTCATTTGGAAGAGTTATTCTTATTACTTTCATATTTGTATCTTTAACTAAATTGTGTTTGTGAAGTAGTGCATGGAGCTCTTAGTCTCTGTTTCCACTTGTTAATGTGAATCAAAGTTGTCATTAAACTTAGTATTTTTTGATTGTGTAGATTCTTTTCATGAAGTGAAGAGCAAACGTGAAAGAAGAAAAGAGGTACTGTGTTGAGAATAGCTCAATTTTACTTTGTTCTTGTCCCGAGGATCTATGGCTTTTTACCTGGCTTGCTAATTTCTATGGTCTCACCGTTTTGTCTACTTCTTGGGTCTTTAGCCTTACTTGCTTTGGTCTTTCTTTTTTAGGTACTTTTGTTTGGCATGAGAGTCAATATGTGTTTACTCATATTTTAAACTATTAAATATTTTTAATAGAATAATTGTTCCTCTATAAATTTGTAATTTATAATAGCTAGATGGTAGCGGTTGTTTTGTCTTTAATGTTCATCCTCTCCTCTACAGATGACTTTGTATGGCTCCCTTTCTTTGTTCCATATGCATTTCATGTTAGGTTTATTTCCAATGTATGGGCATGGTTGCCTTAGTTAATATGTAAGTCTGTTTTTTTTCCTGCCATTCTTTAGTTTGATTTTGTTTTATTATATATATTTTTGTAAATATCTTCAGATGAAGGAGACGCAAGAAACAAAGTCTCGAGTTAACTTTAGTGGATCAATGCGCGTACTTAGAAGTTCTAATGAATGTAATATTGGTTGGAGTGGATCAACCCAAACCAATTACAATGGTATGTTAGCCTATTGTGCAATGTCAAATGTATACCTATTGTTGTCAATTTTGATGGTGCATATTCTCCATTTCTAAATTCTTTGCTCCTCTTGTTAGAGTTTGGCAATGCTGCATACAAAGGAGAGAATGAGTTAGTAGCTCCACCACCTTATTTGACTACCCATGTTACAGGAGGAAAAATTTTGAACCAGCAACCTTCTTCTCATAGGTTAATTATGTTCTAACAAATTTCTGGCGTGATAATTTTTTTTTTATCTTATAGCAATAATTGATATAGACATTAATAGTTTGTTTATTCTATTCTTTATTCATTCTCTAGTCAGCTTTAATGTGGAATTAATAACAATTTTGTGAAGAGATTTTCATTGAGTGATTAAGAATTTTTTGCTGGATTTAGTGAAGGCAGGATGTAATTGGTTGGGAATGCTGAAGGTTAGGGAACTGTTTTCTTTTTGTCATGTTGTATAGTTAAGTAGGAAGAAAATGTGGGATTTTTAAGAGCTAATAATACTCGTAAATTATTTGAACGATTTGATTGGTGCAGTAGTAGCACAAACTTCTACCAATTATGTTATTTTGTTGCTAAAAGTAAATTCTTGGCTGCTATTACCTGTATGGTATATTGAGTAAACAGAACTTCCATCTCTCTACTTGACGCTTGCTATGTCTACCATTTTTATTGTATGCTTTTCAAAATAACTTTATTAGTTGTTTAGGTGGAGTTCTAATTTTTTTTCATGGATGACATAAGAATGTGATTTTTACCTGTGTTGATTTCTCACTTGACTGGTTGTCTGTTTGCTAATACTAAGTTATCATTGTCTGTTTGCTAATACTAAGTTATCTGCTGCAGCGACGCTTTAAATACTGATAGTAGGAGGCAGGCAACTAGTACAGGTGATTTTATCTCTGCATCTGTGCAACATTCTTCAGGATGTCAACCTTCTTTGGGCATGAGCACGGGAAATCTTTCAATGGCTGATATTGTCAAGATGGGTAGGCCACCGAACAATAAGGGCTCAGATAGTTCATCTGAGACATTGCATGTGCATGAGGATGGATTAGCACCAAACTCATATCATTACTTTGTTAAGCCCTCCCAAGTTCCTGCGCCTTTTCAGCCAAAATTGCACCATGATCTGAACTCTCAATACCCTTCTAATGCACCAGAAATGATTTGTCAATCAGGCATTACTTCTGATCAGAATGCTTCTCTTGATGAATGGCCTGTGGTTGAGCAGCTGGCTGCTGCTCGTGGGTCTTCAACTTTTGAAGCATCTGCGGCCTCAGCCTCAGGGATGTATTCTAATGAGTCAAACTTTTATGGTAATGGATCTAACTTGTCTAGGAATCACCAGTCAGATGATGGCCAAGTATCAGAGGGGGATTTTACTTGGAAAAAGCTTGGTTCAGCTCATATTAACTCTGTTTCTGCAACTTCCTCTAGTGAACATAAGTTTGTTACTCATGCTGTAGAAGCATCTCAATGGGATGAGGACTTGGTTAAGGATTCATGTTCCTATGATTATCATCTGCCCACATATAAATTCGAGGAAGGTAAGTTTTAGAATAATAATTATGTGATATATATATATATATATATATATATATTTTCCTTTCCCTTGTTTGCAACATAAATTGTAGAGATGCAAGTTAGGGTGATGGAAAATCAATTTTGGCGTCGGACACGTTGTTGTTAAACCTTGTATAATGCCACGTTGATGATTTGCTTCTAGTGATACAGTTTGCTTACTGTTTGTTGAAAGAGTGGTCTTTGTGTTTCTGTACTTATTTCTTGGTGAATGCAAATAAGAATGCCAAAATCTTGAGGTTAGTTGCTTGACTTGCATATTATTTGCTGAGTTAAATAATTAAATTAGATCGAAGATGATGAATTCAGTTAAATGTGTAAGTTACTGCATATACCATGTATCGTTTGTCCCTTTTCATGTTCTTTGGATGTTTAAGTTGGCTTTTATCTTTGTTGTTGTTTCTTGTCTTGTTTTTATGTAGTTACTGAAAGATAACAGAAAACAACTGAAAATTTTTTGTCGACCACCTCTTGGCTTGTTTGTTCGATTTTAATGCAGAATGGCTCATGTTATGTCTTCATTGTTTTTGGAAAATATGCAAAAACTACTTTCCATTTGCTGTTATATACATGATGTTTTGGAACAGCAAAAGCTTTGTTAGGAACAAAGATGTACTAGTAGTCAATTGATACCATTTTAGTTACCAAGAAACGGAAATCTTCATTAGCGATGTTCATCTTGATCTTGTTGAAACTAGTATATTGTAATCTGACATTATAGACCTTAAACTATGGAATTTGAATCTTTCTATGGAATTTGAATCTATGATATTTATGTTGTTCATTTCTGTTGGGAGCGCATTGTAAATTTATGAAATATTTTTAATGGAAAATGCTTGAGTTTGGCTTTGATGTCTATTATCTTTATGTTTTAACATTGGAAAGCATTGAGATCGGGATCCTTTTTTGGCTCATATATGCAACAATAGATTTATGAGATTTATACTTCGAAAAACATAAAATTTTAGAAGGCACTTGTTTTTTGTATACATGTGAAAGAGGGAGTTTGGATGTATGGTATATGCTTATCAACTCTTATCTATTTTTGTATTTCTTGTTCTCAATATGCGGATCTTTCATTGTTTAAATTACAGAAAATTTATTTATATTTGGATTGATGTATTTTGTATCATAGAGTCCTATGATCTTGGCTAATGGGAAACTTTCTAATAATATTTCTTTCAATGTTGTACAAGTACTTTGAAATGAATGTATGATATGAATTTGGTGGCACATCCCCCAATTAACACACTTAAATTTGTAATTTGCTAACTTGATCTATTTGTTTTTATTTCCTGTAAATTAAAGTGCACTAATACCAGCTTCTATTAAGATGCTGCCTTTGTAATGTGATCCTTATTTTAACTTTTTTGTAGCTTCAGGATCAGGATCTGCTTCAAATTTGTTGAAGAATCATTCTGTGTCCTCGACTGAGAATGTTACTGTAGCTGTATCGTTTGCTGCTGAAAATTTGCAGCACCTAGACTTAAGGAATGGTGAACCAAAAGACAACCGTACTGTAGTCCTTCCAAATCATCTCCAAGCATTGGCAGCTGATTGCTCACATTTGAGTTTTGGTACATACAAATCAGGAGTTAGTTCTGGATTAGCCAGGTCACTACCATCTAATCAGTTTAAAGATGATTTGGAAGAAGCATCTGCAGCAATGGATGGTTCAACATCTGGGCACTTGACCACGAGGCACAGGTGCTTTTACTTGGTTTCAATATCTACCACTTCATGTATAATGTCTCATGGTATTTTGATTTTTCTTCCCTGCTCAGGAATTTGGGGTACAATGGTGATAAGCCCATTGCATCCTTGTACGAAACTCATCGAGCATCAGGAGATGTTAGAAATCTTGATTTATCTGCGCCTTCACAATCAGAGTTGATGAAGCTGGATATTCCAGAAGCAACCTTTGGACACAAGTACATCAAATCATCACTAAAGGATTCTCAATTTGAGAGAATTGAACAAGCAAGTTCTGGGTTGTCTTTTGCAAGGACAGACATGAAAACTGGAAATATTTCTTTCCAAGCTGAAACTGTATGTTGCTAATTATAGAGTTCCTTTGCATTTTTTTTTTAAGGTGGGCTTATTTTAAACGGCACCCAACTATTTTTTTCAAACTCTACTCTAGTTTTGCTGTGACATCTGCAGTACTACAAACTAGAGAAAGAGCTAGGATAACTGGAATCAGAATTTCCTTTCATAAATCTCAACATTCAGCACACACTAACACATAATGCATGCATGCACACACATGAACTTGGATACAGTTTAAGGTTAAATCTCCCTTAATTCTAATTATACCCAGCTGGAATACTAATATCCAGCTTTGAACAAAATACGGCGAACAAACTTCTAGAAACTGCTTTAGTAAAGAGATCACCTAGTTGATTCTCCATTTTGACATGTGAAATATATCCTCTTTTGTTACAACTTCTCAAATGAAATGGTAATCCGCCTTGATATGGTTGGTAGATTCAGAAAGCATAGGATTGTGAGCAATACCAGTCACCTCCTTGGCCACAATTAGGTCCGCTTAAAGCTCTTTATCTTCAAGTTGGTTATAAACTTATAATATTCACTGATAGTGGGTGGTATTCGTAGAAAGTATGCTTGCCTTGGATACTTGTGTTTGAACCTAATTTGGGATTTTGGTCTCTGGCTAGAAGCCTAGAAGTACCACTTTTTGTTTGGATGGTTGGAACTGTTAAACGCTGCTTTCTGTACAAGGGTCTGAAATGTTAAGACTCACATATTAGTAATTACAGAAGCTTTAGGTTTTAATGCACTTTGTTATGCCATTACATTGTGTTGACGGTCAATTATGCCTGCCATACTAAATAAAATGTTCCCTCATCTATTTTTCGCTACTCATTAGTTTTCTTTCTATTGATGTGGTTTAACATTTTTGTCTTCACAATATATGTAAGCTAAGCAATACTTCTTGCATTTTTACTATCAATTTTTTAAATCCTTGGACGTTATGCTTGTTATGATATCATTTTGCAAGTACTTTTGTTCCTTTATGCTTTTTGGATCTACTTGGCTTTTTTTTTTTTTCTTCTCAAATTGCAACCATAAAGTTAACATCAATTCTTGTTTTCCTCATGTTTGCAGCCATATACAGATTCTGTATCAAGTGATTTTCGGGTGCCAACTATTCAATCATTAGCAACACAATCTATGGCCTCCAGATACAACAATAATCTATCTCCCAGAAGCAGTTCAACTATCTCTTTACCAGAGGCAAGTTGATAATGAAATTTGTGCTTGCTACTGCTGTAATTTGTCCACATTTTTTGGCCAAGAAGTTGAATATGAAATTACTACGTTAAGGATAAGGGAAAAAGTTGACTGCTTGTAAAAACACTTAGAATGATACACATAAAATGCTGAAGTTTCAGATGTTTTCTTGTACCTATTTGAAGCTCATAGGGACTGAGGTGGCTCGAGACGTCTTTAAACATCTATATGGATTATCTGGTTTCCAGATGTTTATCCAGTTCTATTTGCAATGTGCCATCTTATTAGTATAATTCTGATTGTGCCTCTTCTTTGGTGGGTCTCATTCTTCAAATATGTATATGATGTGTCTCGTACCATGCTTTTGACCCCTGAACCATGGATTTGGTAACAAGTTAGAAATGTTAGAACAAGAAGATAAAAGATGATTCTATGTTAATATGACATTTTAAACCATGCAGGTTTTGAATCCAGGCACATTTTCTTTATCTGAGCCATCCTCTCTACTCCCTCAGCACCGAACAGCTCAATCATACTCTCAATCTACTCTTCCCTTTGAACAACTAGCCAACATTATCGGCTACCCTGCCCCACCTCAGAGCTACATGCCTTTGCCATCCGCTTTCCAGCAAGCATATCCAGGTGGTGTGGAGTTGCATCAGTCACTGGATGACATGAAGTACAACATTTCACGGTACAATAAGAGTGGAGCCTCCATGGGCAGATTGCCATCTGCTGGGGCTGGTTATGGAAGTGTTGCGAATTCTACCAATGTACCTGGAAATTATTTGAACAGTCCAGCCGCTGCTTCTATGCTCACTACAGGTGGCTATAATGATGTTTTGCGCCCTCAGTACAAGGATGGAAGCCATCTCACCTCTCTTCCACAGGTATAAGAAAAAAAAGAAAGAAAATTATAATCCATATTATCCTTTTCCTCTTTCAAGTACAATCACTAAATGGAGCCGTATGTGCACAATGGTACTGCTTTTTAATTGTGTTTTTTCTATTAGCTAGCTTGCCCATTTTAGAAGTAGCATACTGATGAAGTCAGTGATGCTATGATGTGCATGATGAAAAGTTCGATTCTGCTTGTAATGGTAGAGAAATAGTTCCGTATAGAATATGCATGTCTTGCTCTTCGAAGGATGATGTCAAGTCACATTTTTTATTCTGACCTCAAATTATATCAAAAGGTTCCATTATTTATATTTTAGATTTTCTCATTTCAAAATTTTCTCATTGCTTTCGCTTTCATAACCAGAATATTAGCTCTTCTACATGGAATGCTGGTTTGAGAACGCAGACGCCTGGCTCGGAGAGTGCATATTACAGCTTACATGGACAGAATCAGCAACATCCTGGACATCGACCAGTCCAACAGTCCGAACTGCATCATGGTTCTTTAGAATACTCCAACTTCTATCATTCCCAAACAGGAATTGCTCGTGGACGTCAGCAGCAAAGCCTTAGTGATTTGACCTTAGGCGGTTCCGAGGACTTGTCGACTCAGCAGTTGCACCAATTTTGGCAGCATACCTACTAACCCAGTTTCTGTAGTTTCCTTTAGATTCTATTTTTTGATATTGCCATGGATTTCTAGTGAGTACGGCAGGGCCGAAGCAGTGTTACTATATTTTGTCGTGTGTTTTTGAGTGCCTGGCTCTGTCCAATTGTACATACTGAAAAAAAACAAAAAGGTTCTTTATGACGTCTGCCCAATTGTTGTACCCTACGTAAATTATTTAACCTGATATTTTACTCTAGTTAGATAGCTTCCCAACTAATTTTTCTCAATGAAGAAAGCGGACTGGCGAAACAATTATCTGGAATATATTAGGCTGCAGTTCAATTATCACCAATTTATGGTTCATATAATTAAAAGACTTAAACAATTGTCACAATTATAATATTTAATAGATTTTGGATATCTGTTAGGGAAGACAATTAACATGAATGGAAAGTCTTGTTGGGAGGTAGGCATTGAGAGCAACATAGTAAAATTTGATAAACATTTGGGTTAGGTTTTACTTAACCATCTCCTAATCCTGAATCATTCATTTGGGATCACATGATATAATTATTAACGCAACTGCTAGTATTAAAACTCTTGTACTGAATACAGGTTTTGAGTGAATTTCTGGTCATTGGTGAGAAAGGTGTTGTGCTTTCCACACAGAGAGCATCAATGGCCGGAGGCGCAGAGATTGCTGTCCCTTCTGTTGTTGCATCTAAAGCTGCTCTTGACAGGAACCAAGAACCAGATAAAGGCAATCACCATAAGTCTGGCATTGATGCTTTGCTAATGGCTCCCAAAATGTCGACAGTGGTGCAGCCGGTTTCTTCAGTGTCCGAAGGGGAGAACATTAGGCGGCCCCGTGGCAGGCCTGCTGGATCGAAGAACAAGCCGAAACCACCCATTATTGTCACCCGTGATAGTGCAAATGCTCTTCGAGCTCATGCTATGGAGGTGAGCTCGGGTTGCGATGTGAGTGAGAGTTTAGCCAACTTTGCAAGGAGAAAGCAGAGGGGAATTTGCATACTTAGTGGAAGTGGGTGTGTTACCAATGTCACATTGAGGCAGCCAGCATCGTCCGGAGCCATTGTGACCCTCCATGGCCGCTTTGAGATTCTTTCATTGCTCGGATCAGTCTTGCCCCCTCCTGCCCCACCTGGGATTACAGGCCTGACCATTTACTTAGCAGGGGCTCAGGGGCAGGTTGTGGGTGGGAGTGTGGTTGGTGCACTCATTGCTTCAGGTCCTGTGGTGATCATGGCTGCATCGTTCATGAACGCCACGTTTGATCGCCTGCCATTGGATGACGATGAAGTTGCTGCAGCCCTGCAAAATCAGCATTACCAAAATGGCCGTCACCACCACTTGGATATTTCAGATTTATATGGGATGCCACAGAACATGCTCACAAGTGGTACTATGCCACCTGAGGTATACTCCTGGGCATCTGGTCGAACCATGTCCAAGACCTAGTTGGATTTTGGAGTGATCCGTGTCTTTCATGTCTGGTTTTAGATGTTCTTCAGATGTTTCTGTTCTGTATCAAGAAATATAAAGCTTTCGAGGAAAAAGGACTTGTAGCTTCTCTTGTTGTATCTTTTAGATCATTAATTGCTTTCCTCAATCAAATATCTTCCTTTTTTCTTTTTTCAGGTTAGCTAACTAAATTATGTAATCCATGTAATAGTATAGTTTTCAAGATGCTCATTAAGATTCTGGAACTCCACGAGTTCACTTGCTAATGCAAATATAGATGGAAAATCCATAAACATGCAGCTTTTTGTATACTAAAGAGGTAATAAGTTTCTGGCTTTCCCCAAATGTCCATGACCTATTTTGTGTTTTACAAAGAACAAGTTTGATATATACTATCTTAACCTTGCAACATTGATCATTAGTCATTCAGTAGTGAGTAGATCTCTTGAGCTCCAGGATGTAACCTTTCTGCAGCTACAAACTCATGAACTTCCCCATCCACTTCAATCAAACTACATCCTGGTTCTTTCTGAATCATTTTCTCTTTCATGGAAAGCCTTTCCAGTGTTGCTTCCTCGAATTGTCTGGAACTGGCATAGACATTTGACATAAGCACATGAGCACAGCTCTCATTCGGATCCAATTCGAGCACTTGCTTTGCAGCTCGTCTAGCCATTTCAATGTTTCCATGCTTCTTACAAGCTGAGAGTAAAGATCCCCAAATAATAGCATCTGGGTTTATTGGCATTGTTTTGATTAGATTTTCTGCTTCTTCAAGACTTCCAGCTTGGCCTAGCACATCAACCATGCAACTATAATGTCTTATTAATGGATTGATCTTATATACTTCCTTCATTATTGAAAAGTAGTCCTTTGCTTTTTCCACCATGCCAGCATTGTGTTTACAAGCTGTTAGAGCACCAATAAAACTTACACCATCTGGTGTGAGATTAGACGATTCAAGCCTCGAGAAAAGTTCGATTGCTTCTTCCTCACAACCATTCAAGGCTAGACCCAAGATCATGGAGTTCCAACAGGATAAACCCTTTTGGGGGGCTGTATCAAAAACATCAAGAGCTTCATTAATACTTCCACATTTGCAATACATGTCTATGATTGCTGTGGTAACAAGGACATTCAATTCAATACCATCTTTCCTTATATAGTCATGAATCCACTTCCCTTGCCTAATTGCTCCTAAGCTACCACAAGCATTCAACAAGCTTACCATTGTAAATTCACTGGGTTTAATCCTCTCATCCTGCATTTTGCCAAAAAGTTCCAGTGCCTCTATAAACTTCCCATTCCTAACATACCCACTAATCATAGAATTCCAGGAAACTGAATTTCTCAATGGCATTTTATCAAACAGCCTTCTGGATTCACTGACTTCTCCACATTTAGAAAGACCCATAATCATAGAATTCCATGCAACAGCATCAAACTCTACATCTTCATCAAAAACTAGTCTTGCTTCACTCAAAAACCCACAGTTTGCATACATGTATAAGATGGTGTTTCTTATGAACAGATCACATTGAAGACCCATTTTTATTACCCTCCCATGAAGCTGAGCTCCATCACAGGCTTGACCAAGCTGAGCATAAGCTTTAAAGACTGAAGGGTACGTCAACCTCTGAGGTTGAATTGGTGAAATTACCAACATGTCAATGAAAAGTGAGATTGCATTTTGAGGGAATGAGCTTTGAGAAAAGCCTCTAATGATGGTATTCCAAATGAAAAGGTTTGGGTTTTGGATTTGTGTGAAAACCATGTAAGCATAGTCTATGTTTCCAGCAGGGGAGGCACAAAAAGCAAGTAAACGGCTAGCAGCAACAGTGTCATTAACCAGGCCAGTTTTGATGAACTGGGCATGAATCTTTTGAAGGTCTGTCATGGTGGTGCAGTGGTTTTCTAACATGGAGAGGTAAGGTTGGTCTGAGATGAATTTGGAAATGGAGGTTGATGATGGAGTTGTTGAGCAACTACATGGTATCATTTTTTTTTTTCCGTGGTTCTTGTTTTCTGTTTTGCTGAGTTTCCATCTAATCCTCTTTGGTAGTATATAGGGGCAAAACAGGGAATCTGTTCTTCAGAAATTTAGAGTAAATATGCTACTCCAACATAAGGGTGTGATACTTGTGGTCACAGCCTAATATCCATCGTAGAGATTTGTCTCTCTCTCACCTCCTAAAAAATTGTAGAGTGTTCTCCCTAAAATTAGATTGGACTAATTATTATTTTAAATATGATGTAATTAAATATGGTAAAATTTAAAATAATTCAATTTAATTAGTTTAAAGTAGTATAGTTTAATCTAAATTTATATTCTCTATTAAATAAACGTCACACTTTAAATTTATAGATAGATGACTCAAAAAGTAAATTTTTTTTTTACCATATTTGTTTGTAAGCTTTTCTAGTATTATAGAAGGACCCCTCCAACATATAATCAAATTTAATTATCAAATTGATTTGTGTTTGTTATTTTTTGTTGTTGTTGAAATTTGATATGCAAAAAGAATAATGCTACAAATAATGAAATATTGTCTAAAATTATTTACTACATAACACATGTAAAGATATTATTAGTTGATATATTCATATAGCATATCATCTATCATGTTACTTAGTGAATAAATTTGGTTAATATTTTATAAGTCTAACATTATTAATACAAAAATTGAGACAAACAAATGTGGAGGTTAAGCGTTTGTACATAGGTATCTCTAAATCTCTATTTGATGGACCCAAAAAAAAAAAGTTAAAATAAAAAATAAATAAAGAAGAAGAAGAAAAAAAGTTATATAGCATGTGCATAAAGTTAAAAACTTTGGAAGATTTAGTACATAAAGCAAGATTTTTCAATATGAAAATTTAAATGCGTCTGAGGTCTATTAAGACAATGATATGTATATTAAAACTTAACCCCAAACGATTTTATATAATCTTAGTCTTAATCAAAACATTCTCACTTAATGCTAAGTGGAAGCAACAATCTTTTACCAAAAAAAAAAAAAGTGGAAGCAGCAATCAAGAAGAGCCTTTATTTGGAGGCCCAAAAAACAGAAAAATGGAGCCTAGGAATATAATATGTACATAGGTATATTTCGAATCCAATTGGTCAAAAGTGCAAGTTTAAGATAGGGTTTTGGACGGTACACTTATTTTAAGGACCAATTTACCAATCTAATCTACTTCCTTTCTTATTTATTCTATGGTCTCCACCACACAAACTTATATTATTAAGTAATAGGGCAATCAGAGACAAGATCAATGGTCCATATTAACTCTCCACTATTCGATTTAAAAAGAAAACTGAAATTCTTCACAAATGACACTTGAAAGCCCAATTCTTCAACTATGTATGTTGGTTTTCATTAGGAGGTGGACAAAAAAGTAGCTCAAGGTCATTGACAAGACTACCTCCAAAGCACTAAATTATGGGAAGCTCCTTTTTTTATGTTGTAAATAGATGTAATTACCCAAAATAGTCAAAGACTGTTGACAATTTTGCTGAGGGCAAGTTGTCACCTCTCTTTAGTAACAAGAATCATCATCCATGTTAATTAAAGGGGGAATATATATATATGTTAATAGGGCAGCATGGACATTTTTTTTATAATATATATAAAAAAAATTTAAAATTTAAAATCGAAATCATTATCCATCACGTAAACAATTTCAGAATATTAGAAATAGAAATGCATAGAGGCATCTCGCTTATGCAGTTTGGTAGTCACAATAACATAATAATCAAACCACAAAAGCCTTTCCCATCAAGAGAGAGAGAGAGAGAGAGAGAGAGAGAGAGAGAGAGAGAGAGAGAGAGAGAGAGAGAGTGAGAGCTAAATACATGATTCTTACATTTGGTAATCTGAGCATTTTGGTTTTCTTTGTCTTTGTTCTCCCAAATTATTTGTTACTAAATTAAGTACAAGTATATTTTGGATATGTAGGAACTGTATTATTAAATAAAATTTGCAAATGAAGGGAATCCCAAGTTGCTTGAGAAGAAAACTTTGGCCTGGACACATCAAGAAGCTGTCCAATTGTTTTGTAGAAAGGAAAAACAAGTAAAATGAGAAGTGGAAATATTTTAGTGTTAGAAAGCAAAGCAGCATAGTTGGTTAAGACTCACTCACTTGGTATAATAAGTCTCCTGAAAACAGCAAAAAAGCACAGAGAGAGAGAGAGAGAGAGAGAGAGAGAGAGGCATAAAAAAAGAGAAAGGCAAGGTATACACATCATCACCATCATTACAATCATCACTTACCACCCCCCACAAACAACAGTCACCAGACCTAAATTCCAAACTACTCTCTCTCTCTCTCTACCTTTTATTTCAACCTTCTTCCCCCACCTTTTCCCTCCTTTTTGCACCCTCTCTTGCTTGAACCTTCTTACACACTATTTCTCTTTCTTCTCTCTCTTTCTCTAGGGTCCACATATTCTTCAAGATATATATACAATCTATATTAAGTCCATGACAAGAGCAACAACACCTTCTTTTCCACAACATCATTGATGTTTTCCTTGTTTATGATATCTTTGCTTCTCTTTCAGTCTTTCTTGGTTTCAAACTGAGAAGGAAGAACAAGATTGTAGAAGAAAGATTGAAAGAAAAGAAGAATGAGGATTTGTGGAGGAAGACTTATTTATTGCCATATACTAATCTTCCTATTGGGTCATCACCTCTGTTCAGGTGAGTTGCTTTGTCTTGTTTTGCTACTTTGGTTTTTGTTTCCTTTTACAATTTTATATTCGTTTATCTTCTATTATAATATATATTTATATATAAACATCCCAATTTCTTATGTTATATGATTATAATTCCATAACCTTCTTTATTATTATTATTATTTTTTTCTTGGCATCTTATTGCTTTCTTTCCACTTGGTGAATTTATTCTCTTATCCCCTAATTAATGGACCTAAATTTTCCAGAGAATCCAACAAGTTCCTGCCTTTTTATTTTATTCCTTTTCTGTTCTTTTTCTTGGGGAAGTGGGTGGTGATCAGAGTGTTCAAAATGAGACATGGATATGAAAATTTCTCATATCTTATCCTTCATATCCAAACTTTTATTGCTTCAGATACTGTTGATCTTCCAATTCATTGCCAATTCTCTCTCTCTCTCTCTCTCTCTATATATATATATATATATATATATATATATATATATATATTCAACCTGGAATTGGATATAGTTTTCTCTTCAGCTTTGTAGTTTCCTTGGTGATCTTTGTGAGTAGTGGTGATCTTCTGAAGAAATGACTATTCATTCTTGAAATGGGTCCTTTTCCTTAGAACTACTTAATTTTTCAAATTTCCAATAATTATCCATGTCCAATTCAAACTTTTTCCCTTTTTATTTTCTTTTTTATTTTCTCTTCTCTTTTTTTTCTTGTTAATAATTACATATGACATGTACGGAACAGTAATCTGCACTTTTCAAACTTAGTTCAGCAACTTTATATCCTTAAACAACCAGTTCCTTCATGTAGTTAATTGAAGACAGCTTGAAACTTAACAGTAAAAAATACTTCTACCGTTTTCTATCAAAATCCAACAGGAAATCTTTCGACCCATTATTGGTTATAAGTCAATTGTCCAAATTCTAGTTTTCAAATGTATGGCTTTAGCACTCTTAGGCTTCCTGTTAGGAATAACTTTTTATTGTGCTTCTGTTGAATTACTTCCGGAAAAGTTATACGCTTTGGTTTTAGACTCTTTGTAGG
Organism: Ochetophila trinervis; assembly: GCA_003254975.1. Lineage (NCBI taxonomy): Eukaryota > Viridiplantae > Streptophyta > Magnoliopsida > Rosales > Rhamnaceae > Ochetophila > Ochetophila trinervis. The sequence continues at coordinate 65,475 of QANX01005685.1, forward strand.
CTTAAATATTTTAAAAAAAACTGTCCAAACAGAAACAGCGGTTTGAGCTTTAAAAGCTTAAAGTAGCATTCCAGAAGTCATGTCAAATAGGATGTCTTAATTGGGTAAAAACAGCCCATCTAACTATGCAATATGATCGGTTGGTGAGGGGTTATTTTTGAAACCTTTGAGTTGGTCTAATGTCAAATTTTAATTTGTTATAATTAGTATAGCTTATGCCATATAATAATCCTAGTCTCCTTTAATAGCAACAAAGTACTATTTCAAATTTATGTCAAATTATGTATTTGCATGAAGACAAGAAGTGCTTGAAAATCAATAACTTTCTCTTTTTCTAAAACAAAAGAAAAAGAGGTCTCTGTATTAAATGATTTTGTGAACATGATTTAGATTCAGCTCCATTATACACTTTTTTTTTTTTTTTATATATGTACAAGTTTTGAAAAAGCACCAAGTAGGTAAAAGTAAAGCTCTTACTTTAATTTTTGTGATTTCAAGTACAGGATTAAAGGTAACAGTGAAGGAAACAATTGGACACAGCAAAGATTATATACAAACACATTTCACTTCTAAAATCTCCACAACCGAAAGGGACATCACAACTCCAATCACAACTGTTCCAACACTAACTCCCACCACCACTCCAACTTCAACAACACCTCTCTTAAACCCAAACTCGAACCCGGATTCAACCTCTCCAGCTACCATGACACCTAGTCTTACTCCCAGCATTACTGCATCGCCGGCATCTTCGGGTGCTAGTTGGTGCATTGCAAGCCAAAGTTCATCACAGACTGCATTGCAAGTTGCTCTGGACTATGCTTGTGGTTATGGTGGTGCTGATTGTTCAGCAATTCAATCTGGTGGAAGCTGTTACAATCCAACTAGTATTCGTGATCATGCTTCTTATGCATTCAATAGCTATTACCAGAAAAACCCAGTTCCAAATAGCTGCAATTTTGGTGGAACTGCTGTTATAACTAGCACTAACCCAAGTAAGATAGTTTTTTTTTTTATTTTTTTTATTTTATTTTATTTTATTTTTTCTTTACCCTGTTTTGTTTCTTAATGCCTATTGGCAAATTTCAATGGTTTCCTTAAATTTTTCACAATTTTTTGGCAGGTACAGGGACATGTCAATATCAATCAACTAGGTAACTCTACCATTCATTCACATGTGCCTTTTTATGTTATTTTGACACTTTTTTTGTATTAATAGAAAAAAATCCTCATTAGTACTTTCTTCTATATTTGGATTTTTTGCAGCACAAGTTCATCAGTCTTGAACACAACAAATTCCAGCGGGTCAACTGTTTTTGGTGCTGTACCTTCTGGCCCCTCAACCTCTGCAGCAGTAGCAGCTTCTAAATCCAATAGCCTGCAAAACTTGTTTACCATGGCATGTCTCATGGTGTTGATAGCCAAATAAATTCAACAAAAAGCAAAAGGAGTTTGCCAAAGTACTGTTTGTGCTCTTCAGTTTTGAGGATGCTAGCTAAAGAAGCATATACATACATATATGTACACACATATATCGAAGTTATCTACTGGGTATTATCAGACAGCCTATTACAGCTAGGAAAAAAGATAGAAAAGAAATGTGATGGGGTGGTTTCACATTGTAGAGGTAGTAACCATGGTGTTTTTTTGATAGTATTAGGACAACAATATCTACTCAAATGTACAAACCAACTGAGCTTTGTTCTGAGAAGTCCATTTTGTAATTGGGAATGAATGAAATATTTTCTTTGTGGAAAAATTAATGTAGCATCCAGAATACAATTTGAAACCATAAAAATGTCAAATATGTAAGACAAAAACATATCACAAGTATATGAAGAATATCACAAGCCATGCAAGCATGATCCTTGTCCAAATTCCCCTCACCAACTTCACTACTTCAAGACTCTTATTATTCAACTTTGAATTGGTATGGAGAAGTTTCTGAATTAATTTGTCTTTTACTTGAGGGTTTTTTTGTAAGCTCATGCTTTATATATATTTGGAATTATGCTGTTTGTGATAACATGTTTGCCTTTCTCATCAAAAATTGTTTTTGGAAACCTCTCAGATTACAGAAACAAACGAGAACTGAAAACATTTTAATTTTTAGTAGTTTTAACTGTGTAAAAGAAAAACTTTGAAAAAAAAAATGTTTCTGAATCAAGTTTACTTTTCCAAAATTATTTTCCTTTAAATTTTATATTTAATTTGGGCTGGAGCCTGCTGCTTCTGAATAATTCATTTCAGAGACAAAGTGCTTTAAAGTCAAAAGACCACCACGTCGTGGAAGTTGTCTCATCAATTTTAAGTGATCTGATCCATTTTTTATAAGGGACTCAGATGAGATAATAACATAATTTATACTTGCTTGTCATTCGTATAATTCTATCTTTGACCTATAATTGCATATTTATATGCAAAACCTTGCCATTGTTGGGTTTTTTGGTTGCAACCAAGAATCTATCGAAGAGAAGTATTAATTTATCTTTGACTTTTATTTTGATGTTCTTGGTTTAATATGTGTTGGAGGTTAGATATTGTTTTGCAAAAGGAGGAATAAGAGAGAAACAAAGATATTTGGCGTGTTTTGTTGTCACGGAGAGAGTAAATAGAGAAGAATGGAAGAGAAACTTCTCTGGTTTTGTTGTTTGGAGAAGAGAAAATATGGACTTCAAAGAGAGCAACTTCAGCAATTTTCATTCATAAACTTGGGTACAATAGATAGGCAAAACAATGCTTTGCCTTATACGAAGGATAAAATAAAATACATAAAAACTGATGAAGTATTTTGCTATGAACTTGTCCAAGAGATGAGTCATCCTCTTGTGTTTTATGGTCAACATAAAAGCTTAAAATGACACTACTACAAAAAAAAGCCATAGACAATGGCCTTATTTTTATATAAACGTCGATTATAAAATAAGGCCGACGTTGATATAATAAGACGACGGTTATTAATTTTGGAAGGTAACAACTATGACGGTGGATCGTATAAAGAAATTATCCACGACGGTTCCTGAAAGAACCGTCGTGGATAAAACTCTAAGGACACGTGGCACCAACGTGGACATCACGTGTTTGTTGAAGATTATCGACGACTGTTCCTTAAGGAACCGTCGTCTTTTATGTATGTATAGACGACGGTTCCTTAAGAAACCGTCTCTATACTCTTCCCTTTTTTCAACGTCGGCTTTTGTTTTTAACCGACGTCTTTTGTGTACATTTGTCCACGTGGCGCTCTTACGTTAGTGTCTGAAAAGCGGGTTTTAACATTGTAAAAATAGCCGTTGCAAAAAATATAGCCATTGTAATTTTTTTTGCTTATATATTTTCAATTTCATTCTCAATCAAATCACTTCTTAATAAGAAATTCATTTCTCCTATAATTCTCATTCAATTTTTAGTGGTGATCAAAAATATTCAAATAGCATTTGTTCAGAATTTAGTGGCATCAATTTGTTGAAGCTTGAAGTTGATTGTTCTAAAAAAGTTCACTATCGAGGTAAGCAATTTTATGCAATTAACCACATTAAATATGTTATTGCATTATCATTTAAATTAAATTAGTTATATAATTTTATTTTCATGAATTAATTACTTTATAATTATTAGGTTATGAACATTTAAATTCTGCAATGATATATATATATGTTTTCCATTTATTAAATTTGTTAGTTTGTTTAAATATTTGATATGTTATAATCTTATATAGTATTGTTATTTATTATATATTTTATGTTGTTGTATTTAATTTTAGAATATAGTAAAATATTAATATTAATTAGTTGTGTAATTATTGTTGTCTCTATATTTATTGTTTATTTATTTATTGTTCTCTATTTACTTTCTATTATTAATTTGTTAATTATTAAATATTGGTAAGCTATTGTTAATTATTAAATATTGCTATATTTTAAATCATTCTTGTTTAAATTAGTTTTAATTAGTTGTTATTCAAATATATAAAATTGACAAATCATGGATAACGATGGATAGGAGAACCGATGCATTTAAAAAGGGTTTTGAAATGTGTTTAGAATTTACTAAGAAAAGTGCAAATAAAGATAGTAAAATTCAATGTCTTTGTATGGAATGTGGAAATTCATTTTTTAGCACTATTGAAGAAGTGAGAGGGCATGTATACTTTAAGGGGTTTGATATGAATTATCGTAAGTGGATTTTACATAGAGAAGAGTTAGAAGAATATAATGGAGATTGTTCTAGAGTTAGTGGAATTAGCAAAAGCAATAACACTGAAAGTCATTTTACCCACATAAATACGGATGATGAAGATGTGGTGGGTAATAATATTGACATGGTGAATGGTGCTTGTGACAAGTTCGTGGATAATCCAGGTGAATTTAAGAGGTTGTTGGAGGATGCCGAAACTCCTTTGTATCCAAGTTGTAAGAACTTTACCAAACTATCTAGTTTGGTAAAGTTATAAAACCTAAAATCGAAATACAGTCTTTCGGACACAAATTTTTCCGAATTATTAAAGTTGTTGAGGGATATGCTACCGAGGGATAGCGTTTTGCCCGATTCTATGTACAACGTGAAATAGACTCTAACAGCATTGGGCATGGATTACGAGAAGATACATTGTTGTGGCAACAACTGCATTCCTGTATCGAAAAGAATATGAAGAGCAAGAAAGTTGTCCTAAATGTGGAGCATCGAGGTGGAAAGAAACTGACGATGGAACTAAACATATAAATGTCCCTCATAAAGTCATGTGGTATTTTCCACTCATTCCACGGTTCAAGAGGATGTTTCAAAGTATTAACAGAGCTAAAAATCTGACATGGCATGCAAATGAACGAAAAGTCACAGTTGGGAAGTTAAGTCATCCCGCCGATTCACCATCTTGGAAGCTAGTTGATCGCATGTGGCCTGGTAATGAATGTCGAAACATAAGGCTTGGGATTGCAACTGATGGCATTAACCCACATAAACATATGAGTTCTCAATACTGTTGTTGGCACGTGCTTACAGTTACATATAATCTTCCACCATGGTTGTGTATGAAGCGGAAGTTTATAATGTTGACCGTGTTGATATCTGGACCGAAGCAGCCTGGCAATGATATAGATGTTTATCTGCAGCCATTGATTGACGATCTTAAGCTATTGTGGGATGAGGGGGTGCGAACTTGGGATGCTTGTAAGTGGGAATTTTTCACTTTGCGAGCAATATTATTGTGGACTATAAATGACTTCTCTGCATATAATAATTTGTCTGGTCATACCACTAAAGGATATTTTGCTTGTCCTATTTGCAGCGAGAACACGTGTGCTCAAAGTTTGAAAAATGGTAGAAAATGAGTTATTGCGAACATAGGAGGTTTCTTCCGAGTGATCATCATTTTCGAAAGCAAAAGAAATCTTCTAATGGATTTCAGGAGTTTCGTCAAACTCTTTTACCTATGACGGGAGAAGATATACTTCGAAAACTTGACTCTAAGTCATTTGATAGTTGTAATAAGAGAAAAAAGTTTACTGCTCATCGAGATTGCTGGAAGAAGAAGTCTATATTTTTTGAGCTTGACTATTGGAAGTCATTATTTGTGAGGCATAACTTAGATGTCATGCATATTGAAAAAAATGTATGTGAGAGCATTGTTGGCACATTGCTTATCATTCCTGGAAAAACTAAATATGGACTTAATTCTTGGCTTGATTTGGTCGAAATGGGCATAAGAACTGATTTGACTCTTGTTGTTGAAGAGAGAATAACATATCTACCATCTGCATGTTACACATTATCCAAGGAAGAGAAGAAAACTTTTTGCAAGTGTTTAGCAAATTTAAAGGTTCCCGATGGTTACTCTTCAAATTTTCAGAATATAGTGTCAATAAATGATTTGAAGTTGAAAGGCATGAAATCTCATGATTTACATACCTTAATGCAACAACTGATGCCTGTTGCACTACGATCAGTCCTCCCAGCAAATGTCTGACATGTAATAATGAGTTTTTGTTTTTTCTTCAACGCTATATGCAAAAAGGATATAGATGTTTCAAATTTGGACATTATTCAAACATATCTTGTTAAAACATTGTGTTTACTTGAAAAATATTTTCCTCCGTCTTTTTTCGATATAATGGTTCATTTAATTGTTCTTTCGGTGGATGTATATGTTTGAGAGATACATGAAAGTGTTGAAGGGGTATGTTCGCAATCATTACATCCCAGAAGGCTTCATTGCAGAAAACTACATCGCTGAGGAAGCAGTCAAATTTTGTAGTGAATATCAAAAAGGCGTGCATGCAATCGGGAACCCACCTGGCCGCCATGAAGCACAATGTGTGAAAGATGATACTGGTGATCCTTTGAAGGGTGGTAATTTGTTGGGTATTACTCGTGAACTATGGAAGCAAGTACATTTGTACATACTTTCAAATACACCTGAAGTACAACTTTACTTCAAGTAAGTTTAATGCTATATATTTTTTATTAAATATTATATTGAATATTGGTTTACGCAAGTCATTAACTTTTGTTTTTTTAGGAAACATATGGAGAGTTTGAAGTGTGATATTCGTAACAAAACAAGAAAAGCAAAATGGTTTCAAAATGAGCAAAATCGCACTTTCATTTATTGGTTTCGAGATGAAGTAAGTTTAACATTAATTGTTACTTTTATTGCAAACTGACACCTCTAATGTTTGTTGGTTTCACTATGATATTAATTAAATAGTTGATGCATTTACTAATAGTGCGTGTGGTGTTTTTCGCAGATTCAAAATGAATTGAGTGAACTAGATAATAGTGTGTCACATACATTGAGATGGATTGAAAAAGACAACAAGCGTGTTACACAGAATAGCGGCATCAGCTTGGTGGCTGGATCGATGCAGTATTCAAGTGCAAAAGACGACAATCCAAAATTCACCGATATGTCGTTTTATGGTGTAGTGGTCAGAATATGGGATGTGGATTACATTAAATTTTGAATTCCGGTGTTCAAATGTGATTGGGCTGACATCAATCATGGTGTTAAGAAAGATGATTGTGGATTTACATGTGTCAACTTCAACAAACTTGGTCACAAATCTGATCCATTTATTTTGCCAACTCAAGCAACACAAGTATTTAATGTGGAAAATCCTTGTGATTCACAATGGTGGTGGTATTAAGCATTCCTCATTATACACAGACCAAATCTTTTGAAGGGGATACATTTGGAGACATTGATTTAATTCACATTCCATTTACTACGCAAATACCAAATGAAGAGATTGCTCCTGATGCTGAGGACTGCGAAGAAGTCTCTGTTCGCAACGATTGTAATGGAATATGGATTAAAAATAAACAATAATGTTGATTGTGTTTAATTAATCAAGTATGTCAAATATTTTTTTTTAATTTTTCAATATACAAGTTAAATTAATGGTAAATATAATAATTTAAAGTTATTGTTGACACAATTTAAAGTTATTTTCATGAAGATAAAACTTAGATATATTGTATGGAATTCATAAATATTTTAATAATATCAAAAATATTTAAAAATATTTCAATTATATTTTTATAATTTTAATTAAATTAAAGGTGTAATATTAAAAATATTTAAATAATAAAATTGGGGTGTTAATATTTAATTAAAAATATTTAGGTGTTAATTAGTAAATTTATAAATATTTCAATTAAATTAAAAATAAGTTGATTAAATTTCATAGAATGACGCCGTTTTATTTAGTTCTATAATTATATAGATGACGGTTCCTAGCTATAAACCGTCGTCTATAAGTAAAACGGTGTCATTTTTTCCCCGTGTTTTCTTCCTTATACAGCCTTCTCATTCTTCCTTGCTATATATATTTTACCCATTTTGTTCTTTAAATGTGCCGTGAACATATATATGTGAATATATTGTGAAAATGTTGAAATATGTTGAAATGTTGAAAGTGTTGAATTATAATGTACGAATATATTTTGCAAATGTGTTGAAATGTTGAAGTTATATTATGCCCGTGAATATATTTTTTTATTTTGGTGAAAATGTTGAAATTATAATGTATGAATATATTGTGAAAATGTGTTGAAGTTGAAATTATATTGTGCCCGTGAATATATTAGATATATTGTATGAAAACATATTAGTATAATATATTGTATGAATATATATATATATATATATATATATATATTGGATGAATATGTTGAAACCATGAATAGCCGAAGGCATAAAAATATATTGAAATTATAGTGTAATATGTTTATAGACGATGGTTCTTAAGTATATGATTCTACAACGGACATAAAAAATTAAAAACGATGGTTTTTTATATATGTGTTATATTTGATTTTACGACGGTTTTAAAAATTACGGTTTTGTATATGTATTTAAAAATGACGGTTTTGTTATATGTTACGGTTTTATATTATATAATTTTTATTTGTTGGTTTGTTAATATGTATTTAAATATTTGATCATTTACTAATGTTTTTTTTTTTTTTTTTGTAGATATGGATCTAAATGAAAATCCAACTAATCTTAATGATCAAGACTATTCCTCAAGTAGGAAGCAAAAAAAGAAGGGTAAATGACCACTAAAGTCAGGAAATATTCGTAGACAAGTCGCTAGTGGCGAACTTGAAGAAGTTATATACAACGAGCATGGAGTCGGAGTGAATAAAACAGGCCAATGTCTAGCTAATTATGAAGGTAGTTACACCCGATCTCAAATACCGATCACCTACAAGAGTTGGAACGATGTTCCAACAAATTTGAAGAATACTTTATGGGAGACAATAAAGGTAATAGTACAACCAAATTATTTGAAGTTATAATTAGAATTTTTGGTTAATTAATTTCGTAATATTATTATGAATGTGCTAATGATACCTTAATTTTTTATGTAGGACTTTTATAAAAAGGACGAATCATTGAAACATAAAACTTCGAAGGATTGTGCAGAAAAATGGAGAAAATGGAAGAGTTTTATGTACACACATTTTGTACACCCGTACCTAGAATAGGGGACATGGAAGCTTTTGATGTTGTCCTTGAAAAATATAGGGAATTTATTACACAAGATCAGTGGGATGAATTTGTACAGCAACGATTGACACCTGCGTGGGCAGTAAGTATTAATTAATTCAGTTTCTTACATTTTTATAATTAAACTACAATTAATGTGTTACGTAATAAATATTCGTTTTTAATCTTGCAGGAACTTCATAAGCAACTCTCAGAATTAAGAAAAAGAAATCGGTACAACCATCATCTATCTTGTATTAGATTTGCATGGGTAGAGTACAATGAGGTGAGTAAAAAATTTAAGATATTTATTAATTTAAGATATTTTGTAATTTTTAGTTAATTTAATTAAACTGTTTTACTTTAATTTAATATTTATTTTGTAAACATGTAGAAGCTGAGATTGGGCACAGATGAACCGCTTTCTCGATATGCTCTATAGTATTTGGGCTACGCGAATAAGGAGGGAAAGTTTCTTACACCAGAAGCTGCTGCAGTTGCAGAATAAATGATATTGAATTTATTTTATGATTTTCATATTTTATTTATATTAAGTAAATATGATTTGCATATTTTAGAAAGTAGCTGCTGGGGAGGTCAACATTGACTTGGATTCGCCCAATGATATACTAACCCAAGTGTTGGGTACTCCTGAGCACCAGGGCCGAGTAAAGGCGAAGGGTAAATTGGTGACCCCTATTGAGTATTGGCACATTCCTCGACATCGAACTCAACCAACAAAAGAGAGGGACAGTGCAAAGGATGAGCGCATAAGACAACTATCTGAGGTTATTCGCGACCTCCAAGAAAGTAATACGCTATTGTCTGCATAGTTGGCCAGGACACAAGATGACTTTGTGGCCAACCCTAATATGAATTTCATGACTGATCAATACATGAACAATACCTGGGTCACCGGTACTCTTCCAACTCCAGTTCATCTCAGTACTCCCCCAGTTCCAGTACATCCTATGGCACTTGAGGAGGTAAAATTTTGTAAGATTGTTGTTTATTAAACATTTAATATATTGATTGTTATTTAATTAAAAATTTAATCAATTTATTTTTGCAGGGTCTACAGTGCAAGCTTGCTATATACATTAGAGATAATATAGTGGCTACTGGATTGATGTACCCTACGACTAATCTAGACGCTGTTTGCCATGGGATATGATTAGGGGAGCTTAATGTGCGAGTCAATGTTCAGGAGGCATTGGTCCCTGAAGCAGCCTTAACTCTACCATTCTTTAACATTATGTTGGTAGGAGAAACTGTGGAGTCATTTTATACATGGCCTAGATTTTTAGTCATTTTACCTGAAGAAGAGGTAAATATTTATGTTTTATTTATTGATAATAAACAATTTATTATAATTTTTTTTAATGTTTTTTTGAAATTTATATATTTGACCAGGTGGAGATATCTGTACGAGCATCAAAAGGCAATGCAGTAGCTCATTCAGACTCGAATAGTACTCCCCATTTGCGTCATTCGAGGGCATCTCCACCGACCAATATTGAAAGTCAACATCAATTAATCACTGCTGACCTCCCACCGAAGCTGAGATTAATGAAGATGGTAGCTGACACTATCTTCAACCAACAAGGACTCACACAGCTTCAATTCAACCTGGGGAGGGGTATTATAGGCGATTCTCATCCTGGAGTGCTGACACATGAGGATATCACTCAATTTTGTCAGATGCAGAACTTGGGTGTTGATTGCGTCTTATTCTATATGAAGTAATGCGCATTAATATTTGAAGTTATAACTAATTTATTTTCGATTTAAAATTTTCTTAAATTGTATTTGACATGATTAATTTTTGCAGAAAACTGTATCGACATCTAATCCGCACTGGAAAGATTTTGTTGTATGCTTTTATTGATTCACGTGTGGTACAAAATGTTGGACCTGAAATGTTGGAATCCCAAGCTGAGCAATTGGTCAGACGGTGGAAAGATCAGCCCGACTTCAATAGAATATGGTTAATTCTATATCATTATCGGTACAATTTAATTATATGCAAAATTAATACTTTCTTAAATATATATAGTATATTATATTCCTTTTAATATTGACATTTATTCCAGTGCTCATTGGACGCTTGGTGTCGTGGACCCATACCTGGGGTATATTTGGTTTTTTTAATTCCGCCAACACCAAAGCTAATATTGATTTCAAGCGATTAATAAGCAAGTAAGTTAATTTTAAAAAATTATTAAGTTAATTTTGGTGATTAAATTTATTCTTAATAATTTTTTTTATTTATAAAATGATATATATATATATATATAGAGCTTGGACATTATGGAATGAGCCGAAGAAGCAAAGGTCAAAGAATAAATTAATTAGTTGGCGAAGCGGAAAAGTAAAATCTATGAATTATTTATTTCATTAATGTTACCCGTACCTAGAAATTAGGTATATTAATATTTTAATTTATTTTTTTATAGGCACCATTGCAACCGACAAGTCATGAGTGTGCATATTATGTATGCATGATGATGAGGAAAATAATAAACATTGATTCATCCACACCACATTCTCAGCTACATTCTACTGTAAGTATAATTTTATCATTATTTTAAATTTATATATAATATTATGTTTACTAATGCATTAATATTATTTGTCTGATTTTTATATACAGTTTAAAAATTGTGTTTAGGTACAAGACTTCATGGATGAATTTAGAGAGGATTGGACTGAATATTTTACTGAAGAAGTTTCAAACCCTACAAATTTGTTACCGAAGTTTGATAATTAGTTCAATTTAATTATTAATTATGTACAAAAATTTCGTATTTTTTAATTTTATTTTAATTAGAATTGTTTATATTTTCTTGTATAATTTAATATAATTATTTTATTATTACTGTTATTTATATTAGTTGTTGTTTTATTAATTGAAAATATATTATCTATTAAAATATTTATATTAAATAAAATATATTTAAATATATAAAAGCCGAAATATATATATATATAAAAGCCGAAATATTTAAATTTATATATATTAAAATATGTATTTAATATCAACGACGATCCATACAAGGAACCATCGTCTATATATGTGCATTATAGACGACGGTTCCTTGTATGGACCATCGTCGATAATATATTAAAATATATATTTAATATCGACAACTGTCAATACAAGGAACCGTCGTCTATAATGCACATATATAGACGACGGTTCTTTGTATGGATTGTCATCGATAATTAACATAGACGACGGTTTGTAGTAAAAACCGTCGTTTTAGATGACAGTGTTGTCCATCGTAGAATGTTTTAGATGTCGGTTTTGAACCGTCGTCGATGTTTTATGACTATCGACGACACCTCATTAGACGACGGTTTTGTGTCCATCGGGTAAACACTTAAGACGTTGGTTTTTCACCGTCGTTTTTGACCCTATTTTCTAGTAGTGTGGGAATACATTTTGAATATCGCATAGCCTTATCCTCATGGGTAATTTTTTTTTTGGGCTCTCCATTGCTGCACATCTCTACCTTAACGAAAATAGTAAAAGTAGGTATTTAGTTTTGTGTGTTGAGCCTTAATGTGCTCTTTGATGATTGTCTTAGTCAAACCTTTTTAGCGAACATTGTTTTCTCGGGCATGAATAGTTCGAGCATAAGACTTTGATTTGAGCGTTTGGTCATGACAAGAGCATCTTTGCATCTCTCCTAGGATGTGCTCACCTCAATATGACTAAGTGAATGAATTGACAATTCTTCATACTTAGTTCTCATCATAAGTTTGCGTGCTTCTTGGACTTCCATGAATTTTTTCGCATATGAAATGGAGCTTGTCTCAAAATTTTGTGCTTTATCTTGGAAATCCGTTAGCACTAGTTTGCTTAGCTCGATTGGCTTGACTCACTCGACATATTTGAAAGTGCCTATGCTCGAATCTCTTTGCTTGTATCAGCATGCTTGTCCCAGGCACTTTGCTTGTCTTGGTATTGCTGGTGTTGGACACCATTGTTTCGAACATTGTTGTCTCGGTATTGCTGGTGTTACACATAATTGTTTTAGACATTGTTGTCTCAGTCTTGCTGGTGTCGGACATACTTATCTCAGACATTGTTGTCTTAAATATGTTAGTATCAGACATTTTTGTCACAATCCAGACCAGCATGCTCGAATCGATAATATTCATTTTGTTTGTGACAAAATTGCCACCTTTCAACATCCATCACTACGACGAAAGAGAAAAAAAAATCATAATTTTAATGTCTATCTTCAAAAATTGCTCAAATCTTTAAAAAGGGAGTGCAAAGTTTAAATTGGCATGAATTATAAGGAAGAAACTCAATTTTGTCGTTCCTCGCGCACAAATTTACCCAAATAATAATAATAAAATAATAATAAATGGCACCTTAGTCTCTGAACATACTCACATTTGCATTTTGATCTTTGATTTTTTTTTTGTCCTTAAATTTCAGTTTCTGTTCCACTTTGGCTCTTGAAGCTATTTTCAGTCTAATTTTTAGCACTTTTGGGCATGCAGTGAACCTACTGCACTATAAAAATAACAAAATAGCAAATTTAGACAAACCCTATGTTATACCTATTAAAAGGATGCTAATTTTGCCACTTGCACCCTTTCTTCCCCGAATATGTTGCACTAAAAGTTTATGCTTCTTTGAAAGACTTTGGTAGTGCTCTCGGATTGGGTTTCTTCCAAAAAACAAAAACTCAGAGATCGCCCCCTATGGCAAGTGCTGGTAAGTCTTACTATAGATGGATAGGTTACTTGTAACGATCTCACCGGGTTCATGTCGGAGACAACGAGGCAGTTGAGGCAATGGTTCGAGTTATCAACTCGATGATTCACTACAAAGAAAATTGACCTTTTGTGACGGAAGCAATTGCGTCACAAGGTATATTATTTGTGACGGATTCGTCACATAAACAACCAACTGTGACGGTAACTAACCCGTCACAGTGATTTCGCAATAGCCCCGACACAAATTCTCTTCAGTGACCGTTTACTGTTTATCATCACTAAAAATGAATTTTTAGTGACGGCAAACAGCCGTCACTTAAAGTTCGCCTAATTGTAATTTTCCGGCGAGTCACCGCCGGCAAGTATTAAGTGACGGCTAATATTCCGTCACAATAATGAAGTTTGTGACGGAATAGTGACGGTTAACCGTCACTGTTACTTAAATGTGGCGGACATACAACCGTGACAATTTAGATTTTTAGTCACGACATTGTGACGGTTTTCCGTCACAAAGTCACAACTGTGACGGAGTAATCGTCACTGTTACATATTTGTGACGGCAAAATACCCATGACGAAAGAACAGTTTTGT